>JAVSBT010123546.1:0-15087 GCA_033118115.1 Pharyngocirrus eroticus
TCAGGCCAATCCACTGTTCCAGCCAAATAAACTTCCTTACTTTCTTTTCTGTACTCTAACACCAGGTGGCAGCAAATAATTGTCCCTGTACGTTTCATGTCTTTCTGTCTTATTGTAAAAGGACCAGCATCAACGATATCTGTTTCAAAAGGCCAGTAAGAAACCATTTTACTTGCTTTCTCCTAAAAAAAAAGATTGTTTGAAAGAATACGTTAATATACTATCAGCTTATTTTGTCTTAAAAAAAACAATTTTGTGAATCTGTTTGATTTTTCTATCTTTGTTACATGGGTAGGGCAAAATACTTATCTTTAAATCTTTACCTGATAGTTAGTTAGCATGACAATAGAGTCAATGTTATAGTCATATACCATTCTCCAGAAGTCAACAACTGTGTCCAGTAGGGGGAGCTGTGTTAGGACCACTCCATGATTCGTGTTGTATGACTGAAAGGTAAAACACTAAAGACATAAAGGATACATTTGTGTCTATGAAAGTCTTGAAAAAAAAATGATTGGATGGAAGTGAGAAGCATATTATGTATTATTCATTCTATATTATTATTGTTCTGGCAATTTACAACTTGCAACTAGTTAGTTCATGAAAAAAGAAGAGTATAGACAAACATTAAGCTTACTTTTGAAAATACGGAATTGATGTAATAGTTTCTCTCAGGAATTGTTGTAGTCAGGTACATTCTATGACTGTTAGCTGCACAAAAACAACAACAACAACAAAACATTACTTATTTGAATAATGACAGTATATAGATATTGAGAAAATAACCATTATGTATTTGTTTTGTTTGACAATGACATTTATGAAATATGGCTCCAAATTACATGGTGAATATAGATCAGTATCTCATAAATAATTGATATTGTAAAGAAACATTACATAATCATTCAAAAACATTAATTGAATTTTTCATTTTTCATAATTTTAAATGATGCCATATAATGACAAAAGAAATACATTTAAAAGAATTGTGTGTATCAAAAATGTTTATTACTGTAGAAGAGAAAAGACTACATGTAATAGATTTTACCTGGCAGTACATCTTTGGATCTATTCTTGTGAATATTTTCTTCAGACAGGGCAGCTTCAATATTTCTCTCTTGGATTTCTTCTTTGGCTATTGATTTTAACATCTACAATTATAATTTGTTTACAACAATTTCGAATCAAGGTATATTAAGCATTTAAAAAAGGGTTAATAATTGATTTCATGTTGGTATACAAAACGAGTATAAGAATTAGATATGTTTGCAATTCATAGTTATCAGATCCTTTTTTAGGAAATTGTGGTCAAATGTAAGATCACATGATCTTGTTATAACTTGAGTTGAATGATTCGATTAGTTTTTTTTATATAACTTTAACCATCCAAAGCGGAACATTTCATACTAAAATTATAAGAATTATAGCCTTTAGACTGTCAATTTTATTATTTTAATTTATCCAATTTGTATCATACCTTGTACTGTTCTTCTAGTCTTGATATTCCTGTACCACTGTTCACAGTCTTCATGCTTGAGTACACTTGACCAAATTCAAAACACTGAATACTTGTGTCTCCTACCATCACTGCCTCATACATGGTGTCATAGATGAAAATGTATTGTTCCTAGAAATGGAGATGGAAGTTGAGCTTAATAAGGGACCTAAATATGATATGCTTATATGTTTATCTTTTCAGATGTTTTGTTTTGTATGTAAGTGATATACATTTTCATGTTTGTATCTTTATTACTATAATGTTTTTCATAATTGTTTATTATAAAAAAGAAATCTCTTCCTTAATATATTCACTATTTTCGAAACTCAAAACACGACATCCATGGTCCTATACCTACCATAGTTTGGACCATTTTAATTCTGTTTTCTCTCATTTCTTTGACACATGTGTAGACATCAATCATTTTCTCTGCCTTGGCCTGATCCAGAAGATAGTCTATGGCAATGAACGTTCCAGTCCTACCCACTCCAGCACTATCAAATGAAAATGTAAAATACGCATTTGGATATCATATAAATAATAAAATTTCATAATTATGAAACCAACTGATTTTAAATTTGACATGAATTTATTGGCTCCTTAACCCTGGTATCTACACAACAATAGACTTACTGATCCATTTTTGTTTTTCTTTATGTTTACACAATCTATTCCTGAATATGTAACCATTTTTTTAAGAAAAAAAAAGTTTAGTCACGATTACTCTACCTACCTACAATGGACTACAATAGGGGCCTTTAGTCCTATGGAATCTTTTTTGACCTTTCTCACAAAGTTAAGAATCGCTGTTCCATGTTTTGGTACATCTTTGTCAGGCCATTCTGTGAAGTGGTATTGTAAAACTTGTCTTTCAGATTTCCCAGTGTTATTATAGATAGCACTGTTTGCAATGTTCTCCTAGAAGATCAAGATCATAGAACAAATTATTATTTTGGTAAAAGGAGCAGTCACAAAATGTGTAAAACTTTAACACATGCATCCATTCACTCACTCACTTTCTCACTCATTTATGTAATTAATTCATTGAATAATAAATTGATGAGTTTATTTATTTATTTATGTATCCATTCATTCCTTCATTAATTAATTCATCCATTCATTCATTCATTCATTCATCTATCCATTAATTCATGCATCCATTCATCCATTCATTCATTCATCCATCCATGCATCCATCCATCCATTCATTAATTCATTCATTCATCCACACATCCATCTGTGAAATAGCATGTGACTCAACATGAATATATTTTCATTTACATAAAGATAGAAATAACCTTGATCATCTTTTTAATTTGATTGTAGTTTACCTTATTCACTTGAAGAGTTCTTATTGTAAAGCCTGGCATTTCCTGTTCCTTTGTATTCCTGACAGTAATGCCATCAAAAGATGTCTCGCATTCTACATCAGGCCAATATTTGTCACATTTTTTCTTTAGGAAAAGAAGAGAGCAAAACATATAAGTTTTCAAAACCTACCAATTAAACAAATATCCATACAGATATTTATATCCTACATACATTCAAAAAATCAACACAAATGAGTTATCTTATTTAGACTACTGATAATTCAACTAATCTTAGAAAGCAATTGGGATAGTTTCGTCAATATGAAGGAAGAGGCATACAAAAATGATTTCAACAAATGAACTGATGATTTATTTGATTGTCCAGACATCAAACAACATAACATGTGGAAATAAAGTTCTTTGTCACTTCTGCCACTTATATTTATGACTTTGCTAAATCCAACATTCTTTTGTAGGACCCTCCAACCTTGCTATACAGGGAGTTTACTTAAGTGGTGCTTACTTTGTCTCCTTCCCTAAGATTAGTCACCATGACAACCATTGTGACATTTTGCTCCCATATCATTGTCCATAGGTCATCACATGTGTTCCTGGGGCCTTGAGTTGCAATGAACTTGTTTTTAGCTTTGTATCCCTAAAGAAAATTGATTAATTTAGTCCCTTAAGAAAACATTTATATAGCAACTAAAATCATCACTCATTATATAAGTTATATCTAGGAAATATCAACACAGAAAGTCAAATCAACTTTCTTAAAGCAGGGAATCTAGCCTCTCTAAAATTTCAGCTATCAATAGGAGACAAGAGAAGGCTTGAGGTATTCTCTGGGATTGGGATTCCCTCTTTTGAGTTGTTTGGGAGTTGATATTTATGGGTTAATTACATGGGAATGGGATTAGAACATTTTGATTCTTTGGATCTGGGATTTTGGTTTTAATTTTCAGGGACTCTAGGATCGGACCATCCCCCTCAGTCAACTGAACAAGTGACATTCCTAAGAGTTACAGTGACTCATCAAAGCATCGTTTAATGAGCAAGTTGAACCCTTGGGGAAACGTTTTTACTCCTTCTATATGGTTAGTTATCTTTCTTTGAAAGCTGAAACTTCACCTAAGCTAGACTCCCATTTCTGAGTCAATTGACTTTGGTTTGGCTCAGGGTGAAGGCATGATTTCTTCAGTTATAACTTTTACGTGTATATCTACTGGTATCTAGGTTTTTGATACTCACATTGATGTAATTAGCATTGATATAACCTGATCCTTGTGGTACAGTGTTCAAAGGAACCCTACTGTGGTCATCTAAAATAGTAAGAATTAGTGATGTACTGTTCAACAGTATGAGTTAAAATAGAAATAATTGAACCATGTTAATGAAGACTCTATTAAACCAAATGGCTACATACATTGTATAGAAATAACTAAACAAACAAGAGAATATTTGTAAGATGAATATTTGATATTTAAACTTACATGCATAGATATTCCTGTATCTGTTTTTTGCTTTGCTATTTTCCGGGCTTGTGGCCAATACCCAGGGAGCAGTTTGGCCATCTGGCAAAGACTATGAAAAGAAAAGAATTAGAAATGTTAAAGTTGTGCTTAAAAGAAATTTCACCACGCATGTTTCATTAACATCAATATTGTAGCAAACGCATTTGCTTATCAAATAAAGAGGACATAGTTAACACAATAAAAAGTCGCATAGTTTTTGGTACATCCCCTCCCCCTAATATTATGCTTTCGAAGCTAGTATATGAGAGGAAACTTACAACATATTCATTTTCAAAACCTTTCTCATCCTGTTTTAGTTTCTTGATGTAAGCTCCAACTTTAGATATTTTCAAACGAAGGTCTTTGTTCTCATATATTTCACTCTTACGTCCACTACTAGGTGGCGCTGCCTTTACAATCGGCTTCACAGGCAAGATAGGTTTTCCAGACACATTTGCTGTTGTAAGTTGATTGTTCTGGTAACTTTTCTGTTGTTTGTTCTTTGCTGCAGTAGGCGGGATGCTTATGGCTGTCTCTTCCTTATGTAATTCATCAGCCATATTTGTATAGGCATTTTCATGATCTTTAATTAAGAAACAAACAAACCAAAATTAATATTGATAATAATAATACAAAAACATGGACTCACTCTTTGTCCTACCTTTTCGACCCCCAAAAAAGTTAAAAGATGCAGCTGAGCAGACTTGTTGGATCTCGTTGTAATTGTATAAAGATGAAATATCTAAAAAAAAATGTGAATTCTTAAGTTATGGAAGCTTTCGACAATATTTACTGGACCAAATCATATCAAATATTTTAGTTTATTATTTTTTCAAATCTGAAAATAGTCTCTTTGATCTATAATGTATCCACCTTTAACAGCTTGTTTGCACTTTTTGTGTGCTAGCTAACTTGATAAATCCAATGCTAAATGCAGGTTCCTAACTACATTGTAAGTGTTTACTGGCAAGTTTAAACAACTGTGGAATTAGGAAGTCACATTCCATTCTTTTTTTCACGATTGCTGAATACAGCAGTTATACACAACTTAATGCTTTGAAATGGTTACTCAATGCGACACATGTAGTTTCAATGTGAAAGGTTTACACTACAACTTTCACACAGGTTCAACAAAGGTCAATCGTTTTTCTTTCAATAACTCTATGCTATTCATTTTTTTTTCAAATGACTGAGTCATATATTTGTCGGTGATCATTCTGTGTTTTTATGTGTAACTAAAAGCCTATTTGGTCATATAGATTCCTAGATGAACATACTACATTTAGACATGTATATTGAAGACATGTCTTTACTTAGGGAAACAAAATTATGTACAATAAAAACATGTGAAATTTGTACTGACAATTATTGTGATTTGTCTGGCTCCTTAAATTATGTTTTTTTATCAATTAAAAGAATAGCAATCTGTAAAGGTTTTTTTTAAGTTGTGACTTTCGATATGTAAAAATAGAAGAGAATCAACCCTTTGATAATTCAAAACAAACAAACACACTACATTTGTAAATAATGTGGCGGGAGTCTTTTTACTTTTAACTTTACCTGATGATTCAAAATCTGTTGGACTCTTGTATCTGTTGGTGTTCTCTTCATTTTTCGATTTCTTTCGTAATCTACAATAGAAAAACAGACAATGTGAAAAATACCCCAAAAAACTATGGGTTATAAATAATATATTGTTATATACAATTCAACTAAATGTATGTTATTGAAGGTATGGGTTAACTTCTTATCAGATTGATCAAAATAAATACAAGAGTTTCTGTAAATTATTATTTGTTAACATTCTTGTTTACATATTAAAAAATAAATAATCAATATGTAAGAATCCATTTTTTTTTTCAAATAACAAATTGACAATACTAGTTTTTGTCAGGAAACAGCCTTTAAACAACTTTATAACAAAAACAAAAATACTTCCTAGTTTATCCAGGAAGGTAAACAAATTCAAAATAACTATTTCATATCGCACGGTGACAACATGATTGAAATAGAAGTACATAAAAATATTTAAAAAAACCTATCACATCCTAATGGTTGCACATACTGTAGTTGATTGAACAGCTATCCCTATTCAAAAACCTGCCCGTTTAATAATTCAAATATTATTTTCCTACGCTTTATCGAGTGATTTTTGTGATAAGCACCCTTGCTTGAATAAGCGCTCGTTTGAATAAGTATCGGAACAAAAGGAAACTCAAATAAAATAGCCCCCTTGACACTTATGGTGAAATACATGATTTAAAAATAGATGGTTTAACTAGAGTCAGTAAAGTGGAAGTTTTTGATCATTATGATCATGTCAAAAATGGTATGGTATACAGTTCATTCCATAGCGAGTGTATTCCTAAAATGTTAAATCATGAAATCTAGTCAAACTACTGCCTTAAAGAAAGGTGACCACAGTCTCATTTATGCAAGAACGTTATGAAAAAATAATCCCTAGCACTCTATGGGAGGTCAGTATTTTTAGACCTTAATAGTCTATTTTGTAAAATATGCCAAAAAATTAATAAAAAATGTCTTACACAAATAAAAAAAAACAAAGGTATTTTGTTTAAAATAACACATCTCATTTTATAGCAAAGACTTCACCTGGTAGAATTAGTATTTACACCATAAAAGACATTGAATCTTTTTAATGGTTGAAGTTACATTATTGTTAACTGAGTTTGAGAAGTTATATTTTTAAAGGTACGACAAGGAAGTTTTGCAACATGAACACATTTTTGACTAGCATCAAATGCGAACTAGACTATCAACACTACCTAGTAAAAACAGTTTTCTTTTTATTATTGTTTTCTTTTTATAACATTGACACTTCCTTTTCAAAATGTGTAGAAGGAAGATTTGTAAATATTTCGTTTTTTAGGTACTTATTTCTTATTTCTTGTGTATACAATTATGGTTATTTATTGCTTACAAGGATGTTAAAGAAATTTGATCAAATAACTACCCCTTTCACATCCTATTTGTCCATGATTGCATGTTACATTAGACACTTTTTTTCTGAACCTTGAAATGTTTTCATTTTTTGCTGACTAATTTTGTTTACATTTTTTGTTAACCTTTATCATTAGTAAAATTTTCATTTGGTAGTAATCATTTTATACCAAGAACGCAAAGCATTATATTAATGCTAATTAAGAGTCCTACCTTAGAATAACTATGATTACAATCACAAGTACAGCAATTAGAATAATGGCTGCAAGACTACCACCAACGGCAGCTCCTGGAGTTCCTTTGGAATTAATATAAAAACATTTTATAGATATGA
This sequence comes from Pharyngocirrus eroticus, assembly GCA_033118115.1. Taxonomy (NCBI): domain Eukaryota; kingdom Metazoa; phylum Annelida; class Polychaeta; family Saccocirridae; genus Pharyngocirrus; species Pharyngocirrus eroticus. The sequence goes on from JAVSBT010123546.1 coordinate 7,618, forward strand.
CATTAATTACTGATGTGGCCTATATTTTATAAAAGAACGAGTGCCTATGTATTTTCTCGATTGTTCGCTTTGAGAAATGGCTAATAAAGAGGTACAGCAACAATTTTCGGTTTGCATTTCTGTCACATTTTAACAATACATACATACATATAGAAATGTGCAGGACATCTGTAAACAACTCTATTTTGAGGTTTTAAGGTTTTTCTAAATTGCCATAACATATGATATTGATATTGAGTATCTTATAAATATACAAAGAGCAAAACAGAAGGAAGCGAAAAACATTTGTTCATGCAATGCTACGTTTAAATATTACCTCATGTAAAGAATATAGTTTATTTTGATATTGTTTATTTCAAAAGCATGACTTTTTACCTGTTGATTGTTCCTGTTCTATCACAGGGCATGTTCCATTGATGTGATCACACTTATTTGTTTCTGTTTGACACTGGCAGATGTCAGTGCAATTTTTTCCATAGAAGCCATGGTCACATTCTGGAATGTGTACAAAGGTGAATACTTATGTTGAGAAAAGTTAAAGTGTGGCCAAATATTACCTGACTAAATGGAATTTACCTTATTGCTGTTACATTATAAAACTATGACTTTAATATGCAATTCATCATACCCAGACTGCAATTCATCCCAATGTAGCCAGGTTTACATCCCTTTGGATCACATTGTCCACTTTCGGCATGGCATTTCCCCTCACACTGACCACAGACCCAAATACAACCTAAACCAAAATACCCTTCAGGACAAACTGTGGATGAAATGATAGAACATAGATGTAATCTAGAAATGTTAGTGTAGTTTATTCTTAATGAAAAATAACAGTATTATTATATCAAGAACATATAGGTTGCAATGATAAATTGCTGTTATTTTAAATTAGGGTACCAGAGGGGAGAAGTATATAGTGAACCTACCTTGCTTACATTTGTTTCCTGTCCATCCTGATTTACAGTCATTGGGGCAGTCCCCATGTATAGGATTACACACATCAGTGGTAGCACAATTACCACAGATCCCCTCACAATTCTGACCAAAGAATCCTGTACCACATTCTAGTGCAGGATAGAGTGTTCGCATTGGTACAAATTAGTAAATGTGTTAATTAAAGATATCATGTGATATGTTCTTAGTAATTTTATTACATTCAGAGACTTAAAATATTTATTATTTTTGAATCAAAAATCAAATCTCTGGAACACTTTGATACAGTGCAAAAATAAAAGTATATTCTTTAATACATGTGTTTCATTTCCCTTTTTTATCACTCATATTGTTTCACAAGCTTTCATTTTCTTTAGAGCACCATTGATGTCATTTTAAAAGAATAAAGAGCAAAAGAATCAACAATAAGAATATACCAGAAATACATTTGTCCATTTTGTATCCGGGTTTACAGCCTTGGTCACAGTGTCCATTGTCAAATGTACATTTCCCATCTCCAGCACACTGACCACAGGAAGTATTACAACCAGAACCATAGAAATTACCAGAACATCCTGAAATACAATTTTACTTTTTTACAGTAGAGCATATTAAATAATCTTCATATATCATCATAGTGAAAAAAAAAAACGATTTTCAAACATTCATGACTTTGAATTGCAACTTATATAATCAAAAGTTTAGAGAGATTATATATGTTATGTGTACGCTCGATGACTTACTGGATATACAATGTGTCCCAGTCCATCCATCCTTACAACCGCGAGGACATATTCCTGTTTTTCGATTGCAGTTATCATTGTTTTTACAATTTACACTGCAGACGTCATTGCAATCGTAACCATATTTGCCATTTCCACAAGCTGAATTCACATGATATGAAAAAAACATTATACAAGTAAATGAAAATATAAATACAAATAACTGTAAACAGGTAATTTGTTAACCTTACCTTCAACTAATGGCAAGGCAATATATCTCCACTTACTTACTGTTCCATCTATAAGATACTCACGTTCAGAGCAATTGTCTCCTGTATAACCAGGTTCACATCCACCAGGACATGATCCATCTACATGGTGGCATACAACCCCATCCTTACAATAGTTAGGTGTTACACAAGTTCCACCACATCCAAAGCCATATTTCCCTTCTTCACATTCTAAATAACGATAGAAAAAAAATGGTTTCATGATTGATCAAAGACTATTGATTGATTCAAATTATAATTATGATTATAAACCACTCACTGGTTTCACAGTCATCTTCCTTCCAACCAGGCTTACAACCAATGTTACATCTCCCTGTTTGACCAACACATCCTCCATTTCCACCACAGTTTACACTGCAATTTAGTGCACAGTTCAAACCATATGTTTTCAATGGACACCCTGTGAAAGATGCAAAAGCTCATGCTTTGATTGTTTCTGTTGGCAACAAAAGAGAACCATGTCTAAAAGTGTAATATTTGTTTATGTAAAGTGAACACTTACACTCCATGCACTTGTTCCCTTTGAATCCTGCGTTACATCCTGCGTTGGAACAATGGCCATTGGTTTTATCACAATTGCGATCCATACATTCTCCACATTGTTTACACACATATTTTGTCTCTTCATAAAGACCATCAGCACATACTTTATAATGATAACAAAGGAATAACAAATATAGAAAATAAATATAAATATTAAATTATACATATATTAAAAGTAAACTCGTATTCAGAATATACATTTCGTTGACCCCCCCCCCTGCCCCATCTAGTTTCTTTGCATCAGTAATAATATTTACACTGTCAATAGTGCCAAACAATATTATAATACATATAAAAGAACAATATATAGGGAAAGTATAGTTATTTTGTTTCTTTACTAAATAAATAACCCACATATGCTTGTTTGTTGTTTGAATTGCTGTGAAAAAGACCTCAAACAAAACATATATACATGCGGTTTCAAATTATTGATCTTTCACATTCTAACAAAAATTGAATGAGGTTATTTACCTTTGCATAGAGGCTCTTTCCAACCTTTAATACACCCTTCAAGACACTGACCGTTGGCTTCTACACAAGTACCATTCTTGCACTGACCGCATCTTTCTGAGCAACTACCATTTGACGGATGTTTGTGTACTTTTGGCAGACAGTCTATCATATCGAAAAAAAATGTTTAGATAATAAACAAACATATTCCTTATTCATGCCCTTGGAATCTTAGTTTGATGACTGGATAGAAGAGATCTGTTTCTTTGTTCTACGCACATGATTATATCTAATAGTATCCCTTCTTGGTTATATGTGAATAATTCAAAATATGTCATCAATTTCAAATATCATGTACATTATTTAAGCGATGTATATGTTCAGATCATGCAGAATACCTACTTAAACACTTTGGTGCCTGCCATAAATCTTTGCATCCATGTTTACATTCTCCAGTCTGCTTATCACACGGTTCATCGGTATTACATTTACCACAAGGTAAACAATTGGAACCATCTTGATAGAACCCTGTCCTACATTCTGTTATGGAATACAAAATACAAGGAATATTTTAATTATTCAAAGATTGTATGTTCAAAAATAATTTCCTTTTCCATTTGATTTCCCTTTCTCTGTTATATTTGTATTATTCTACCTTTACAAAGGTTTGGTTTCCAGTTTCCTTTACAGCCCTCTACACACTGTCCACTCTCTATATCACATGCAGCATTAGCAGCACATTTCCCGCAGGCCTCACAAAAAGAACCGCCTCCTCTCTGGTGATAGCCCGAATCACACTCTTAAAATGAAGCACAAATTAATATGACAAACTATGGGAAGTACAAGACATTAGCTAAGTTACTCGCCTGGGTTCATGGACTACTATTCCTTAGTATATAAGAAATCATAATATATATCTCGCCTGGGTTCATGGACTACTATTCCTTAGTATATAAGAAATCATAATATATATGTTAAGAAAATAAATGAAATAGTATAACACGTGGGAAATTTAATTTTGTATCTTATTTGAGTTTGATATAGTTGCAATTGATTATATAATATTTTACCAAAAAGATTTGTACCTTGACATTTCGGCATTTTAAAACCGTACTTGCATCCTAGTAAACACCCCCCTGTGCTGTTACAATCACCCCTATTGTAACATTGACCACACGGTTGACAGGTATTTCCATCCCAAAAGAAAGTGTCTTGACAAGCTGAAAATGAAATAGTTTGACGATGACCGTATAAAGGGATGGTTGAAATTAATTGCACGTTTGAAAAACCTAGTTTTGTTTGGTTAACTTTTTTCACTATTGTATTTACCAAACTAATGGATTATCCTGAAATAATCCAACGATTTCCATTACGATAAATGATTAGATAATAACAACAAAAATGCAGTAGTTTTTTTGTTATTATCTATTAGTTTATCATAATGGAAATCTATTTTCTAAAGTGAATCAAGAAAATGTACATGTTGATAATAGAATATATCAGCTTACAAGGATTTAGAATATAGTTTGACGGATAAAGATCAGTAAAAGAATGAAAATAAGGCTGTAAACATTTTATGACCATTAACAGGTAATCTTTTTTTATACAAGACAGGAAACGAAATGCATTAGGTGTAAATGCATACCTTTACATTTTGAGACATCTATCCAATTTTCAGATTCACTTAATGCCCCACAACCATCAGGACATTCTCCAGTGATGTAATGACAGACATCTCCATTCCTACACTGGCCACAAACTCTGTTACAGCCTCCATCAGAACTTTTGTATGTGCCATTTTTGCAAACTGGATAAAATCATACTTTCTATGTATGTGTGAAACTTCACTATATCCTGTGTTACCTCAGCTTAAAGATGTTTTTTTATTGGGGTCCTGAGTCTTTTAATTTTAGTGCAGACCCGGGGGGAAGAGTCCCCAGAAAAATACGTTGGTTCCTTTGGATTTTTGCAAATTAATGCCCAAAAGGATCGACCTGTCCCTGAGCAATGTATAAGAAAGCTATATATATAACTTATCCTATGTTTAACATAATAATTATATCGGAACTAACGGATTCATTGATTTATATTTTTTTTAGTGCTGATATTTCAAAATCTTAAAGACTCACCAAAGTAAACACTCATTGCATCTCCACCTCCACAAATCTGTGAACTGTTTCCAACACATGGTACGTTACAGTTGTCAGCAAATCCTCTATGTGGGTAGGTATCACCGCAATAACATTCACTGCCAAACTGAAATATATTACATCATTATTCATAATCGTTGATATCTGCCTACCAGTTGATAAACTTGTTTAAGGGTGGTGATAAAGGTGTTGCTTACCTCTGATCCTGCATATCGTCTACCTAGACCCCTACAATATTCTGTACATTTCTCAAGTGTGTTGTAGTACCTGAGGTTGTGTGCATCTAACCATGGCCATACTCTGCCATTTCCTTCATCGAAGAAACATCCTAAATCTTAGAATCAAGATTAATGATACTTAATTAAAGGAAGATGCAGTCTGTATAGCAGTTAAAATTTTGAATAGCCCCATTCACTGGATAATGATAACCATGTAACCTTTGTGTTATGCATAATACGCTTTTTAAAGATAAAGTATTACCTGCACAATAAATCTATTTATATTAATCGCTAGAAGAAATTCTAGAGGATCTTTCTATCAGCATAGTAATTATTCTATAACCTAGCATAATAATCCAATGACAGTATTCCACGATGTGTGATGTATTAAGGGACCACATGTTTTAGTGTTAGACCTTTAATTGACTCCTCTCTTTGCTTTGTTGGTACATTTCTTACAAAACAGAGAGAGGGCATGGAACAATATTTTTGAGGTATTTTTTTACCTCATACAACGTTTCTTCTATATATGGATCTGGAAATTGATAGCATATTTGCAAATTATGGGCAAGAGGTCATGTATATTGATATTATATGCTTACTTGTCTGTGTAAAAAGACATTGTTCTGAGCAACGGTTGATTTTTGTTATAGCTGTACTTAAAGATAGAAAGGTTATATAAAATGTACTTACATGTATAAGAATGGAGTCCAGGTACAACAATACTTGATATCAAGAAATATATGTGCAAATCAGTCATTTTGGAAATATTTCACACCATCACTCCTGGCAAAGGCTTGTTATAGATATTGAGTTTTGTACAAAATAATTTTGTAAACAGAAGCAGCCCAGCTATACAGTGTGTGTCACGCCTCATTTACTACTCAAACTTCCTGGTTCCTGACTATGTTATGATATCACCAAACTAAAAGGACCAAGTGTGTTGAGAACTCTAGGTCAAAAACAACATACCCAGTACCTTTCTGAACCCAATGGTAAATTTTAAAATCAGTGAAAGCATGTTGGAGAATCACCACTAAGATGCGTATGGTTTAAATGTATAATAGTAATACAACTTTTCCTGTGATCATGTAACACCAACATATTTTATTAAATGTCAATCATAATATGTTTTTCCTGATGTATCCCAAATGTTCACATAGAGCATTAACATCTTGTGGCACACTTATTTGTACTTATAACCAGATGATATATTAACTAATTGTAATATCCTGTATTAATCAGTTTGCCAGAAGTTAGAAATGTTATCAATACAATTTGCATTGAATTTGAAAAATATGTTGAAAACATTCTTTTTATTAGGTTTAAAAAAATATGTTGGTGATAATGTTAAAACGAAATCAATGTAATGATGGCTAAATCAGCATATACTATGTATATTGTTTCTGTTTTTAAGAAAGAGTTTTTCAACAATATGATATCGTATAAAACTACTTAATTAATTTGGATGCTTACAAGCTTATTTTGGGCATAATGGGTTACCTATGAACATGCATCTATGAGTAGATGGAGATACCTTAAGCTTGGTGATATGTACAATTTGGTATGTAACCAAACAACTATATTTTGTTTTTCTTTATGTCTACATTAATACAAATACAGTGGATTTAGAGAAAAGAGATCACAAGTAGAACAGTCTTTTTTTGTTTTAGAGAAATTACTAGTTTATTGATAACATAATGAATGGTTGATTACACAGATGACAGTTGTCCCCGAAAGCTTTGAGAAAGAAACTTTTTTCATACAGTAGTTAGTCATTAGTTTTAATAGTCTATAACTAGTTTATTGATATACATGATACTACTGTCATAATCATAACAAGGCTGTTAAGTTACACTGTTTCTTTTTAAAAATTCAAAAGATGAAAAGACTGTGACAAAATAAAGAATGTAGAATGATGTACTTCCTCATCACAAGTAAAAAATGTATAGACTACATGTGTCTAAAAAGGTTATATAAAAGCTTCCTTTTAATATTGAAATATGCAACACATTAATAGTTAAAAAACTATATGCAATACTTTTTAAATGTCGACAGTCTAGAGCAAAAATGGCCTAAGTCACTTTTTGGCAAAAATGAGTTAAGACTGCCATCCTATGCACAATATCATTGGCCACCTTTCTATCTAGATATCATAATG
>JAVSBT010123657.1:0-15076 GCA_033118115.1 Pharyngocirrus eroticus
ATTTTGGAAGCTCCTTCGTGTATTTTGTGGATAAAATGTAAAAAGAAATTTGAACTGTGTGTGATAGCTTCCGGATTGCCGATTGAAATTAGCGCGGGAAACTAGTAACCTTCTATACTATTGGCTAAATGTGCTACATGCGGATACATTTTAATAGTTTAATTATGTACATCTCATTAGTGCTTTAAGGTCTATTATCTATTGACAATGGCGAAACAGATTGTACCAAAATTATGTAATTCAACAATCAGAAAGTACTAGAGCACAGGTATTCAACTGAACATTTACATGTTCGTTTAAATTCCCCATAAAAAAAGTGACAATAAACATAGTCTATAGCTTGGTTATAACTATTGAAACAACTAGAAGACTGTTTCTTTATCGTATTTGTTCTCTAGTGTTGTACATGTTTAAGGTTGAATATGGTATGCGACTATGTGAGTAATTAGTACAAAGTGGTTATAACTTCAACATTGCAGGCTGGTTCTTTGGCGTATCTTTCTACAAACATTGCACTGAAAATTGGACTTTGCGAGTAGTAAGGGTATGGTATGAGACTACATATAAATCATGTGTCGCTAGTTTCCGGTTTTGAACAGTAGTATCAAACAGGAAGATGCCGGGTATGATTTGATAAAGATTATCGTCGCTTTGCATAGGTATGTACAGTGTTAGGAGCAAAAAACTCCTTTGAATGTGTGTCATCAGTACATTATAATCTCAAGAATCTTGATGTATTGATTAAAAGTCCTGAGTTTTTAGATTGTGCTTTTTTGAAAGGTTTTAAATGATGCGTCGTATGATAGATGTCTATGGATGATACCAACAGGTATGAAATCCGAGATGTACTAAAAAACGGATTGAGATTATTTGACAAGGAAGGTAGTTAGAAAAAGACTCATAAAATATTCATTACATGGAATAGAATCATTCTGTTTCAAGTTGTATACACCTTACATATGTAGCAAAATGGTCATGTAATCAAAAAACAATATATATATTATCTTCATAACGTATTTTTTAACAGTTGTAGCGGATCGGGTTTGAACTGTGTTTTCTTTTAGATCATTGCTCTTAAAAAAATGATTGCAGTAAATTTAATACTCTAGACAACGCTATAAGTTTTTAATTTTGAATAACCTTATCTGTAAACCAATGTTTTACAAAAATAATTTTTCAAAAATATTCAGCACATTTTTCACAATTGACCAAAATGCTAGCGGATTGAGAATTTTCTGGGGTTTTTTCTAAAAATGCATGGTATACGGAAAAGTGATATAAATAACTCGTGTGTAGATATCTTCATTAGAATTTATTTGCAGACAACTCGCATATATTCTAACATAAACACACCTTACATTTGTGGATATATCACATAGTTCTTTTAAATTTCACAGAGTATTAGTTTTACTTTCATATTCTGCTGAAAGAAAGCGGTTTGGGATGACATGGTGTTTTTTTTAATGTATGGGAAGCAGAAAAAAAATTATACAAATAATTCGTCCCTGTGTATATCTTTATAAAAAAAATTGTAGGCAACTTGCCTATATTCAAACATACTACAAAAAAGAAATCTTGAAAAAAAACTTTTTGTCATAATTATTCGAATGGAAAATAGTAGCAACGTATTGGGATATATAACAAAATGTGTGTATTTGAAACACGTTTTTAATCCATTTGTCGTATCGGATATAGTTATTCGGATATAGTGTGCGGTCTGCATAAAGGTTATATTATATTATTGGTGCAGTTCGTTGATTTTCAACATAGCACGTTGAATTTTTTCTTTCCATTTCTTTCTGTTGTTGGCAGTTCTTTTTGCGGTGTAGATGTTTAAGTTCATGTTTTCTAAGTCTTTCTTGCACTGTAAAATAAAGGTTGTGTTTAAGATTTGTAGGTAGATGTCAATGGCATGAATATAAATGAAATATGGAAGATCAGGAAACAGAAAGAGAAGCGTCGAATGCTGGATTTGAGAGAATTAAAAGGTAATTATCCATTCATTGAACTACAGTTACTTTAAGAGAGCTAATTGGGAAGAGATATATTCATGCCCTTATTTCCGTACAGTTTCATTGTCCAGTAAAAACCTCACATACAAGACCACCTCCAATTCCAGATTCAGAATTAAGGTTTCACTGAATTTTGGACAGATATTTCAGTAGTCCTACAAAGCAATGTGATCCTCTAAGATAGGTGATTTTTAGGCAAGGTTTCCCTGTCTATCCTTTTCTTCAGAATAACAACAACAGCTACTATCGTCATCATCTAGTTTGATTTGTTAAATGAACCATTTAATATTTAAAAAAATAGTTCATAAAGCATATGTATCTAATCAAAGGAAGAAACAATTGGATTCCTGCACAAAAAGGTGGCGCCTCTGCTGAATATTCAGTGTTCAAGGGCACACAAACTACAAATAGGAATATTTCTGAAGTAAAATATAATGAAGATGTTGAAGTTAACAAGGAATAATGTGCAATTTTCATTTTTGGGCACGAGAATGAAACACATGCATAATCTGTTACCTCAGAAATAAGCCTATTTATAGTCCGGAGTGTGCTCGAGCTGTGAATAAGTAGTCAACCGAGGCACCACCTCATTCTAACCAGTATCCCATTACAGTAGATTGGGGAATGAAATCTTTGAATTAGGATTCTTCTTATTGGGCTTAAATTGTAAACTTAATTTTTATTTCTACTCCAAGAATAACAATTGTATTTCATTTCTGTATGAAGTCTTTCAGAAGATGAACTGAAAGATTTATTGCAAAGAAATTATGAAACCTTCATTGACAATATGATCTTGGGAGACGGATTGTTGATGTATCTTCTTTCCAGAAGAGTAATTAACGCAAGGAATAAAGAGTCTGTAAAGGTAAGTAGAAAAAGACAAACATTTTTTTGCTATTATTTCATGTATTTTCAAGTTATGTGGCTCATAATGATTCAATGTACTTGTGAGAATTCATCCTTACTGCATTTTCTCATCAATGTGTTCACCTTGAATTTCAACCAAAGGTTACTGATTATTTTAGCAGAGTAAAAGTAAAATTATTGAATTTAAAAAAAAACTTAGAAATTGACATGTGTCTTGTATGCCATACTGTATGTTACCTAACTTCTATTGAACAAATAAACTTATACTGAGAAAAAGTTTAGAGGTCTGTCTTAATAAACTTCTTAACTATAAGTAGGACTCTGGACCAGTAGTCAAATAACATACAATTTTAGTCAAACTTTGAAGATTAGTGCGTTTTAAGAGATAAGTAGAACTTAAGTAGTTAATTGAAACTGGCCCCTAGTCTTTATTTTTCTTAATTAAGGCTAGAAAGAAAAAAAATGTTTGTCTAGGGCCTCACATATTTTGATTTTTTTTCTAAAATTACTATCAACACTATTTTAAATCAATGGACATGATTCATTTCTTTGATGATGATATCTTTACTGCCCATTTTATGGAAATTAACATGAAATATGACATTATTTTAACCTACTCTTTAGCTAAAATAACTGTTTTCACCATGCAATGAAAACAAAAGTTGGTTATTTGTCATTACCAATATTGGTAGTATTGGATATAATATTGTGTGCAATGCAGCTATTTTCATACAAGGCTATTACATTAATGATATAACACCCCCACCCTCAATACACCACACTTTATCAATGCACTTTCTCAAATGATAGACATAGAACTTATCTTTTCAAAACAATTTAAAACTGGATATCCAATTCCCTCCCCATGTAAACTAATTAACTAGAGAGTAGAATCAAAGGGGGGTGGGAGAGAGAACTATACACATGCATAAGGGGGGAAAATGGCAGAGGTCATATTATTTTTTGTTGTAACATTGAAATAAACCAGTAATGTGTCCTTAACAGGTTTTGTGACATAAAAAGATTTTACTAAAGTGTACCATGATAAACAACAACAACAAAATCCATAGAACATATGAATCCAAACTATTTCTTTTTTGCCTAAAAGCATGAGTTTAAACTGTTTGCTTCACTTTTAGTCCAAGCGCACAGAAAATCAACAGAATGAAGCGTTATTGGATATTCTAATGAAAAAGGGTAAAGATGCAATCATTCAATTCTTTCAAGCTCTCCTGGATGAAGACCATGCGCATGTTGTACATGCAGTCATTGATGAACAAGGTATTCAATTACTCATAAAACTATTGATCTTAGTTTTTTTATTCATTTTAAAACATTTCTTGGACTGAAACAATATAAGTTGTTAAATTGTGAAGCCAGTCTGCATTATCATCATCCTTACATTTTCCGACTTATGATCAAGCTAATTTTTAAAATAAATCAGAATAGAAGATAAAACACAATCATTCACTATTTTTAACATACTCAAGTAGCAAATCAAATACTGGTAAGATAAGATAAGATAGTCTTTATTTGCCCCAAAACATGGAGAATTTATTTAGACAAAATACCTGGGGGTTAGATACAGGTTAAAAAACATGAATAATTACTTTAACATTAAAAGTTAGGATCTTCTTTTAAAAGACAGTCTATATTAAAAAGTCATATGCCAGAATAGCTTACTTTAGAGGAGTTATAGGCATAAATAGCAAGGTATGAAATATCGTTTTATTTTCAAAAGTAGTACTTTATGACACTAATTGATATAAAACAGATGGGCTGTATGGCATAAAAGTGTTTTTGTATCTTAAAGTGCAACATAAAATTGTCCTTAATCTCTTTCCAGACAGGTACTTATCGAAAAGAAAAGATACTGCAAAGGGGGAAAGAAAAAAGGAAGGTATGTAGACTGGGGAGAACATTTGTATTGTAAATTACTGTATCTGCTTGAACAACAGCCTGACTGGTTAAATTTGTTAGATGTTCTTTTATCCCATGGCAGTTATTCAAGCAATGTAGATTATCTTTAAAGTTGCTGTAAAAAAGGATAGGTAAATAATTATCTGACCTGAATGCAAATTTACTACCAGGGAAAATATTTGCTAAAAACAAGCCTGTACAATGTCTTCAGATACCAAGGAATATGGGAAGAGAAACAAATGTGAGTGCCAACAAGTAGGCTAGAAAATGAATTCATCTGCAAATCTCTAAGGATGCTTTCCTATATAGGGTACATTATTTATTTTTGAGAATCAAATATGTCATAAGAATCATTAAGTGAAAAGTGGACATCATTATACAAAATGTCTTTTACAAAAAGTTACCCTTTACATTTCAAACGTGTTCCATCATGGGAGGTGGTGTAGGAACACGACAATGTACATGGTACTTATATTCCACGAATTCTTAATTTTATGCATACATTTGGCATACCTTGGTACCTTCCATTTTTGATGCAATGTTCACTTTCAATTTTTCAGTTCATGATTATTCTACTCACCAATCTACTAAGTTATGTCTTCCCATTTTCATATCTACTAGTCTTCAGCAATCATTTCAGTTTAAAGCTGTTATAAATTGGAATTTAATTGTAACTTGTTAACTTTAAAAAAATGAATACAAATATTTTTACTAGTTAATGATGTTTGATTGTTTGATATATCATTAAGGCTAAAATGTTATTCGCTGTTTTTACTGTTTACTGTGTGTCATGATTTTGTGTTTACTGAAGGCAATAAGTGAAGTATGGTTGAACATAATTATACGCCATTGACTAACTATTTTTGGTTACTTTAGGGAGGTAGTAGAAGGGTTCAACTTCCATAAACAAAAATAAAACTTGCAGGCCGTTCATATGCCGAGATGTGATCGCAACTTGAATTTAGTCAATTTTATTTTTTTTCCATAGTAAGAACATACACTCACACAGGATTCACATGAATTAAATCTGGGATTTCATAAATTTATGAATGAATAACAATTTTTCACTCATAAATCAACTGCGCAAGTGAAATTTCAACTAAGGTCATCTCAAAATTGACTCAACCCTTCTAACCCTTCTACTATAGACAATACTATATGAAATCCAAGTATTTGATCATGATCAAATACTTGGATTCATATAGTATTGTCTATTCATACAACTTTTCACAAATATTCTAATAGTATATCACCACATACTCAATTCAAACCTTCTGGTGATAGTCAAACTCCTCAAATAAGGTCACTAAAATTTAAAAAATAAAGATACAATATGATTCAATTGTCATCTTTCATAGTTTTTTGTCATAGATTGACTCAAATAAGATCACCTGATGGGATGATTGCACAAATTATTAGCATTCAATACCCTCTTAATAGGGATAAACATGTTATCTGGATAACTTCTACTATACTAAGATTATGATTGGAATTTTTGTAGAACTACAGATAGATGAAATCAATAAAGTTTAACCTGGAATATAGCCATAAGAATTGATTGGCCTTCAAACAAGAGAACCTCAAGATTTGGTTTATGAATGTACTTTTGGTATGATTATAATGTTTTTAAAGTTTGGTGATAATCAAAAATAATAGCAGTTAATCATGATGAAATATATCATGAAATTGATACATGACCTCTTTTAAGGTGTTAACCAAATAATCAAAATAGAGAATTATAGAATTCAGTTCTTATATTGAATTTATAGAGATTTATCATATGATGATGACATAGAAGACTTCATATTGTTAAAATCTATCAATTTGCATTCAGCGACCTTAATAGAGAGGTAAATTAAAAGCAGATGACCTGAATGGAGACCACAATAGTATTGCCTTGATAATCAATTACAATATTATATAATTGCATGAAATGACCTCTTGCCTAGGCTTACAAAATCAAGTGAAATCGGCCCCTGTTTCCACATGTCTAGATTATGAAATATGGAACCATTCAGAATTACACTTTCTAAACAACATGGACATCCCAAGTGGTGTGTTTATATTTTTGTTCATTGATTTAGATAACATGATAGTCGACCAGCACACAGGGTAAAATTATAGTGCTTATGGCTATAGGTGATACACATTTACTCCTATAAAATACCATCTGACATGTGTATATAAAGCAAAACACTTAACAATAGGCTAGAAACTATCAGTTCTTAAAGTTTGCTAAAGTACTATTTATTCATTTGTTTTGTTTAGATTCAACCTTCACGAATGAGAACAACAACTATACACGGTTAGATTTCCTTCTAACTGATGTAGGAACAAAGGCAGTGAGAGATTTATTTGATCAAATCCCAATGTTTGATCCGAATAAGTTAACAAACACCTTGCAATCAATGCAGTATAGCGACCAAATGAAAGGTGTCGGCTTCTTACGGAAAAATCTCTTCCCTGTTGGAAGCAAAACTTCATCAGACTTTGACGTTACAATGATGAATTCACTGATGCTAAATCTATGCACGAAACCAGAAGACATTTTATGGAAAGCTAAACAAAGTGACATCAAGCAAATAAAGGAAAGCAGAAATTACATAGCACATCTAAACGATGTAATTGTAAGTGAAGCCGACTTCAAGTTACATTGGATAGCTATCGAAAATGCCATTAAGTCATTGACAACAAATGACTATGATGGAAGAATGAAAGATATTAAATCATTGACTTTAGTAGATGGTGACCAGCAAATGACGTCAGATCAAACGGCTTTCAAGGAGGCATTTCTAAATGGTAACTATGCTTATTCTTACAACAGCATTTCACATATTCATAAAGACAATGTATCAGATAAAACAACAATCTTTTAAGATTGCTATATTTCATTCAATTTAAACATTGAATAAAATATAGCAATGTAGTTGCACTATTGTACCTGAAATTATAAAAACAAATTAAAGTCTAAAGTCACACATCTTAAGTGCACTGCCAAAGAACATTTGTAGTAAGAACCAGTAAGGGCATTCCAAATTGATTAGTTGGTGAATGGATTTGATTGACACATTTTTTTGTAATTTTCAATTGGTCTTAAAATTGTGTTTTTGAATCCAAGGTAGGCAACAAAATCAAACAAAAACATTGTAAGCTTGTAAATATAGTTTCCATTAGAAGCAGATAACTTTATTGAGGTTGTATTTTTTAACTTTTGAATGGCTAAAGAGAGAGCTTTCAATTACATCTGTAATTTATGTCAATCTGATATAAAAGATCAAAATTATTACACACTGCTGGAAGATTGAACCTTTCAAAGTTCAAAATGAGAATAAGAAATCCAAAAAAATCTACTGCCTGACCCGATTTTCCATGCCAAAATATCCACTATCCATTGACCAACTTATCAATTCGGAAAAAATAACAAAAAATAAAGTGTAACATCGAGAAGAAGGCTAAAAAGTATACAATATTAATAGGTACCACATATTTACGATGAACATACAAATATTTGTTATGATTTCCCTGAACTCACTAAATGATGATAGTTGTTTGAGGGGTGAAGGGAGTTTATTCCAAAAATGCGGGGCTTGGGTAGATAATGATTTTTGAAATATGTTTAGACAGGGAAAGGGGATTCTAAAATGATCTGATTGTCTTGTTACTCTATTTGAAATGCTACCTTGAATTAAAAACATATAAATCATAACAGATTGGTAGATTCTATTAACAATTTTGAAGGTACAATGTAAGTAGAGCTGAGTGAGATTTGAAAAGTTGATCTACAGTTAAAATCCTAGTTTCACAGAGTTCACAAGCAGATTGTCTTCTACTAACACCACAGATATTCTTATGATTCTCTTTTGTGTAATAAACAATTTGATAATAGTAGATTTTGAAGGACTGCCCTCGGCGGTATTGATATATGAAAGCTATGGAAAACAGAAAGTATAATACAGATTTTTCATAGTTGAACTACTAAAATGTTCTGCCCTTGATAAGTAAGCCACAGTAGTTTAATTTTTTTTTGGAAATATGGGCAATATGAAAATCCCATAATAAATTCTCATGATATTATTTTGTTCATATTCAGATGTTGGGCAACGATTACAAAAGGATTTGAAAAAGATGTATAGAAGCAAAGAAATGTCTCAAATCAGGTGTAACCCATTGAACCCAAAGGAAACTAAACATATTGCATCAATATATGTTAAACTAGCATTGGTCCATAAAGATGGGAATATTATAGCGGGGCAAAAGGAACATCTTCGACATTACAGTGATATCTTTGAAGACCTATCTACAGAAGAAAAAAAGAAAATACAAAGAATTGTGATACAAGGTAAACCAGGGGTGGGTAAAAGTACCTTTTCAAAACGTTTGGCTTTTGATTGGACTGAAGGTAAAGGGAATGAAATATCAGAATGGTTTGAGAATGTATTTGTTTTGTCTTTGAGAAAGGTAAAAAGTAAACAAAATTTGATAGATATTATTGAAGAACAACTCCTCCCTCCTGAATGTCCCCTAGTCCAACACCTTAAAACTTACTTTGAAAACAATAGTGAAAAATGTTTGTTTGTACTTGATGGTCTGGATGAAATGAAAAGAGGTACATCAGAGTATATTGAAGAAATGGTCAAAGGGTACCAATTAGTAAAAGCTTGTGTAGTGGTTACAACAAGGCCAATAAAGACCCAACATCTGTCCGCAAAACTTGATCGACTTGCAAGCGATGTAAGACATGCAACGATAGTAGGGTTCACTGAAGAAAAAGTGGAAGATTACATTATGAAGGCCCTTGGTCCTTCTTTGAGCACAAGCCTATTCAATGAAATCAAAGAGAAAGGTTTGATTGACATTGCAAAGGTTCCCTTAATTCTTAGCATACTTTGTTCATTGTATGAACAAAACAGATCACTCCCTGAAAACGTTTACAAGATCTACCAGGGCTTACAAGAATTTCTTGAAAGAAATGATAACTCAGAAAGTGTGACAAGCCTTGGAGATCTTATGGAGAATTTGAGTAAAATCGCCTTTGATGGATTGATCGAAGATAACGAGCAGCTTTTATTTTCAAAACAAGATATCCCTGAAAAGGTTAGAAATGAGGCCTTCAGAGTAGGTCTGCTTTGGAAAGAAGAGGAAGAGTCTAAAGCTGAATATGATATCTCCTTTTTACACAAAAGTTTCCAGGAATACTCAGCAGCTTCTTATCTTGCCCAAAAGGCAGACATTGGTGATCTTAACCCATGGAAAAACCTCAAGAAGAAAATGGGAAAACCTGAAGATATTTTTCAACAGGATTTAATATTGCAATTCTGTGCCGGGGCATCACAAAAGCTAGGTACAGAAATTCTGGACTTTCTCGATGAAAAGGTGAAAGAATTAGATAATACTCTGGGGGTCGTTTTACAATTGATGGAAAATCTGTCAAAAAACAAAAATCTGTCCCGAGAACAGCTAGAAACAGTCTGCAATTACGATTATACCTTGAAAGATGATGTCAAAGAGTTGATAGAATTGGAAGCAAAATGCTTAAGTAATATTGAAAACCCAAATGAAAACGAGACCCATGCTGTCCATCGAATCATCTATGACAGAAAATTTGAAATGTTCAATGTCAAAAGAGCTTTAGAAAACAGAATCTTAAAACCAGAAAAATGCATTTCATTCATCCGCAATGATGGAGAATTAGAAAACTTGGTCGATAAGACAGAGTCTGTATCATGGATCAAATTAGAAGGCAAGCGTGATTCTCCTTTTTCGTTTACAGAAAAAACGGTGTCACTTTTGCAAGACTTGAGTGGCAGAGATAAGCAAAAGCATAGAATGGGTGTCTGCATTGGAGAGTGGTGTAAGGCTGACTGTGCAATAATGACGAAAGTCATAAAACGTTTGAAAGAAGATTCAAAGTATGTAAAGTATACACAGTTTACTTTGGGAACTGATTGGCACCCTTACAACATGTACACAAAAGAAGGGTTAGAAGAATTTATCCAAACATTATTGACAATCAGTAGTCTCTTTGCTTTGAACCTTTCTGGTTGTGATATCCCTGACTCTCTCTTGACAAAAATGGGAAAAATCGTAAACCAAAACGCTGAAACTTTGCTACAGTTAGACCTTGCATTGAACCCAGCCCTACGAAGAAGCTTTGCTTTATTGGTTGAAGAAATCAAAGAGCCATTACCACTCACAGTTTTAAAACTGCGTGATTGTTTGGAGCCTTCAGATACCAGTGCCGTTAGTTGTTTACTCAACAAATGTCAACAATTGCAAATTCTAGACATATATGGGTGTGAATGTCCTATCGGAACTGATATTCTGAAATTGAGAAATCTAATAGAAATCGACATCTCATGCACAGTCAACAAAAAGACCAATGAAGGATTAAATGTTGGACAATTCCTTGAAAATCTAGACGTAGTCCCAATGCTAGAGGTGTTGACGGCCAAATGCTGTAACATTGATGATGCCCAAATACAGAAGATTCCATTGAACGTGCCTTCAAAAATCAGAAAACTTGACTTGAGTGTCAATAGTATAAATGGCACAGGTCTGATGCATTTGTGTAAGCAAAATGGAATGAAAGAGGTAGTGAAAAGAATTGGACTTCAAGGCAATAAAATAGGAGATGAAGGAGCACGGGCACTCAAGGAACTTCTAAAGGCATTCAAATTGAGATGGATCGGTATTGAGTACAACAGAATGAGCGAAAGTATGAAAACAGAGGTGGCAAATGCGTGTGACTACCACCTGGTTTACTGCGACTTAGGCCAAAAACCAGTGGATGAACCACCTTAAATATAGGCCATATGTCAGATTGAACGCTTCAGGTGTTGCTAAAACTTTTAAGAACAATTTCGTTACCATTGTATGAGCAAAATCGTAGCCTGTAAACTAACATTATTATACATAATACAGAAAAATAATGTTATTGTGAAATAAACTTCTTTTGAAAATAGCTCATATATTATGATCTTAATTTCATTTTTTTAACTCTTAATGAGGATGACTGCTACAATTTAATTCCCAGAAATTAGATATACCAGCCCTTGCTTCCACCCAGGTCTGTTTTTTGTGGTACTAATACCTTTCTCAAAATCAAACTTCAACAATATCAATCCAATCTCTTTTTATGTATTTCAGAAATATTTTCATTACATAATTATACTGTACTATTGGAAATCAATATTCAAATAGTTTTGTTTATTGCTTTGATGTATCTTGTATCAAAATATAATGGTTATTTTCAATATGCAAATATTCTGGTATACTAGTTTATCACTGTTTTGATATTTAGTTTACAACTCATGAAATGGTAGTGATAAGAAGATAGATCATCATAATTATATTTTTCAATGTCATTATATTGATTTTGTTAAAGTCTGCAAACTACTTAATGTTGTGGATGGTAGAATTTTGTGTAAACTAAAAGTGAAAAAATGTCAGTTTAATGCATACAAATACGCAGATACAAGAAATGTCCTCATATGTTATATTGCTTCCAAGATTGTTGTATCAATTATATTTGCATTGCACTTTCACTTATAAGAATCTTATATAGCATTGTTATGTGCCTATTAAAACTGTTGGAAACTTTGCTCTATGGGGAAAGCCCGAATTGAATAGACTACCCTGTAAAAAATAAAAATATCAAAAAAGGTGACAATTTATATTAGTGTAGGAATCAAGTTATCAATCATGTATGTTTCTTAGAGCAACTTTTACTTATATCAACGACAAGGTAATCAAGAAATAAATCAGAGCTTTTTTAGATTCTATAACAATATGGTATAATATTGGAAATGTGTTTAGATCATGATCAATTAACAGTAGGATTATGAGGATCGTTAAAAGGCAACAGTATATTATAAAATGCTGTTACGCCAAAATGTTGATGTACATGTAGTTTTATGAAACATAGATATAAATGTACATGCTTTATGTATTCAAATGCATAGTAGAACAGAGAGCAAAAGAATTAGTGATATTTTAGATTTTATTTGAATTTGATAATTATTGACATTGTTTCATGTATTGAAATATTATATAAGATATGTGTATAATAATAATTGCATTTTGTAACAACAACCAAAACTCGACATATAAGTGTTTTAGTACAGCTAAAGACCATGGACCAGGCTGTGGCTATGTTTAACAAAATGTTCAGTGTATTGTACATTGTATCCAGTTGTGGACAGTTGTGTCTTTCTGAAGTTTAAAAAAAAACTTCTTGAAACAAAAGTTGTTTGGACACTGTTAGTTTAAGTATCAAAACACCATGTTTTGAATATGCTGAATCCCTGTATACTTTTGCTGATAGTTACGTCATAAAAATCTAGAAGTAAACAGAGCTATTTTAGATTAGTCATGAATTAGTATAGTGAAATAGATGAAATGTATTAATCTTATAGTTGTATTTAGGGGACCATTTAACACTAAAAGCATTTAAGTGCTTATCATAATATCAAATCCACTGTTATGATTATGTTGTGGCTTTATAATCACATAGGTGTGGCTAATGAGCTTTGTGTATCAGAAACATGATAATGTTAGAAAAGAGAGTAAATGGTGAGATTTGTTTTTTATGTGTAACTTAAACATTAGTACATAAGTGAGCTTGTCAGTGCTGCCATCATGTAGCGAGATAGTATCATAATTATAGACATATTCCAGGAAGAATAAGGCTGTGGTTAGCTACACCTTTTCAAAATCGATTTGAATAGAGTGGTTTGAAAAAAGGGTTTAAATCATTTCAAATCGATTTATAAAGGTGTGTCTAACCACAGTCTATGTTTCCATCATGATGATAATAACCAGTGTGTCTAATATATTCAGTTACTGTATCATCAATGTATGCTTTTTTTAATCAAAAGATTATTATTCTTTACTTCAACCTTGTGCTGTTTACCATTTTTTCACAAAAACACCTTCACTTAATTCTAAGGTGAAATTTATTGATTTTATATTGATGTGATATACTGTTATAATTATAAGTTACTGTATATCATCAATG
This sequence comes from Pharyngocirrus eroticus, assembly GCA_033118115.1. Lineage (NCBI taxonomy): Eukaryota > Metazoa > Annelida > Polychaeta > Saccocirridae > Pharyngocirrus > Pharyngocirrus eroticus. Next base: position 13,816 of record JAVSBT010123657.1, read on the forward strand.
TATGCTTTTTTTAATCAAAAGATTATTATTCTTTACTTCAACCTTGTGCTGTTTACCATTTTTTCGCAAAAACACCTACACTTAATTCTAAGGTGAAATTTATTGATTTTATATTGATGTGATATACTGTTATAATTGAAATATGTCAAAGAAAATAACTGTTTTTTCACTTTACAGGCTCTTTCAATTTAACACATAAACAAAATACTTCATGGAATGAAATATTTGATACATTGTGAAAGAAAATTGTACTTTGTTTGCCATGTAGTCGTAACTTTGCCAATAAAAAATGATGTAATTCATCAAAAATTGACGTTTCACTTATTCGTACTGAACAAGAATAGGGTAAGGCCATTCCTATTTGATTGGTTGGTCGATGGCTGAAACCGACCCATATTTTCAATATTGATTATTTTCTAATTTGCTTTCTAAATGTTGCATGAAATATAGGCAACAAAATCAAGAAAAAACTCTGTAGGCTTGCATACTTACATTTTCAATTAAAGATAAAAATATAAAGATGTAAAAGGCCGATGGAAAGTTATTTTGTACTAAGAATAGAAAACAAATCGATTGAACCAATTTCTTTGCCAAAAATTCAATCGACCAACAAATCAATTTGGAATGGCCTAGGTTGGTTCACAAAAGCATGCATGCATCTCAAGATCAGACAATTCCAGGTTCAATTCCTTTCCTTGCTCAATGTCTTTGTGTCTTTGTGAGTTCAGATTTTTCACCTTCTCCCAGGAAGCGTTGTGTCAGTACTAGATAATTATATAAAAGTAACCTGCAATGGACTTGCATTCTGTCATGGAGGATTATAAACTTTCAGTCTCATTTGCTATAGGAACCTGGAATAAGCTTTAAATTAATTAGCGATGGCCTGATAGGCCTATAATCATAGTCTCTAGCAAGACTCGCATAGCATTTTTGTTTACTGCACATGTATAGAGATTGTACAGGGAGCATGGCGGCTCAGTATCAAACCACGTGCCTAGAGATCAGAAGGTTGAGGCCGAGGGTTCAATCCCCATGCCTGTGTCCTTGGGAAAGACACTTATTATATATAATGCCCTTCTTCACCCTGGAAACGTTAACCTGCGATATTCTAGTACACTGAAAATAATTTTGACTAGTTATGTTAGTCAACCTAACCAGATGTGTATATTTCATCATAACTAGTTAAATTTTGTACATGACTGTCTGGAAGTTAGTCAAAATAACACTGAAAATAATTTTGACTAGTTAAGATTACGGTTGT
>JAVSBT010123768.1:0-15071 GCA_033118115.1 Pharyngocirrus eroticus
ATATATCATTTTTCAAAATTGATCAAAAAGTAGAAAAGTTATTGGGAAAAAACGTTAACCCCCCATGCCCCCTTAATCTATTTGTGTATTTTTTTCTTATTTTTTATCAGAGTGGTATTTCGATGTTCCTACTGTTGTGTTAGCCTTATTAGCTGGCTGTTAACTTGTGTGTATATCTAGGTTTATCAGGCATGAAAAATGGATGAATGTTGTTGACCTGGAAAAAGGTGAATTTATTATTGAAAGACAAAGATTACTAGTCACTAAAACTCCCTTTCTATAATTGTTTGCAATAATTCACAGAACATTTCTAAACAAGTGAAATACAGTTCTTTCTACTTCTCTGCATACCTTTATATCTCACTGTATTTTGTTTGCCTGTATTCTAAAAGGAAAAGTTACCCTCTAGAGGGATAATAAAGTTTTATCATTATTATTATAATTATTATTACACCCAGACTCGGTGTTATTTTCTTTTACCTCTTAACTCTAACTCATGAGTTCATCAAGTGTTATATGATCCTATTCAACACAATTAATTTAATTAGCATGCCATCTTACTGTTTTATGTAATTTCTTTTATCCATCCCCTCCTTTCTTCTTTCATTCCTTCCTTCCTTCCTTCCTTCATTCATTCATTCATTCATTCATTCATTTATTCATTCATTCACTTGTTCATTAATTCTTGTGTCTATTTATTCAACCTGTGCATTATTTTCTATGATCATCAAATAATAGTGACACCTACTTAGGCAGATATTCTCTTGTTTTTATTTTCCTATGGTAGTGCAGTTTCTACTCTGATAAACCAGTTATTCAGTCCCTCAGTTATTTAGTCTAATTTAATTGTCAGTCTGTCAAATATAGTTGATCCTGATAATCAAAGAAGGTACAAGCATATACTTGAACATAACCATTTGTTTTATGTGACCACAAGGATAAACAGAACAATGATGTTCTTGACTTGAAAGCAAAATGGAATCTCATGATAAGATATGAAACTGAGATTGTAGCCGCAGTAAGACATGTTTTAAATTATACCTTTTTCATCTTTGGAAGCTGAGATAATTTGTTGTGATGTTAATTTACTTTTCCATGAAAAAAAGAAAAAGCATCTTGCATTTGAGTATAATCAAGTCTGGCATGCAACAGAAGTAGAATATTTTTTTCAGACCATGCAGTTACTGTTAGGCTTATTTTTTTATCCATTTGTGCCTGTCTGTCTTCTTTTCAGACTACGGCTGGGCTTCATTATTTTAGCAAAAAAATTAGTAGAATTTGAATTATTTTGATATTCACACACCTTGACACAATCAATACTTATCAATTAGTTGTTTTTATTGCCAAAAAAATATATCAGGACATTCCAGATTGATAAGATGGTGGATAGATACATCTAAGCCATTTTTTCCAACAATTAATATTTTTTTCAACATTTTAGTCTAATTTATGTTGAGATAAAAAATTAGGTCGGCCAATTTTATCCCTCCAAAAAATCATCGACCAACCAATCATTTGAGAAAGGCCTAATTTGGGGTGACAGAAATAAAGAGATTTGCATTTTGGACCAAATCTTTAAATGAATTTCCCACAGAATCTACTTTGGTGCATAATGTTTATCCCATGATTCATGAGGTTGCCTACTAAATATTAATACAAAGTGTGTATTAATCTTAATTTGAACATTCAAATATTTGACTTTTGCTGTCAATTTTCTGCATCTTGTCATTGTCAGGTGTTTGACTGACTATGGAAAAAAACAACCTAGTTTGCAACAAATATTGAAATAAGAACATTTATGTCACAAATTGGTACTACATGTACCAGAAAACTGATTTTTCTCACTTTCAAAGAATACATTTTGTTCTTAATTAGCTTTACAACATTTTAAAATACTGTAAAGTTGGAAATCCTATGTCTTAGGAAAAACTGTACAGGTTACAAATTCAGGGCAAATTCAACAAAACTTTTATGCTCATATTTCTAATAAAGTGCCATTAAATGTATGTTAAGCTACAAGTATGTGAAAGACCCATACACTTATCCTGTGGCTAAATGCACTGAGGTGGAAGAAATTTCTGGGAGAGATGATGTCTTTCAAATGTGCCTAGAAGTCACTGGTTCCTATCTGAAGTTTATACATCATTTATAACGTAAACAAGTCATGTATAATTTTGAGTAAACATGTTGTATCTTATGTGCTTGTGGCACATGGTGGCTACCTGGGTGGGTCCATTTTTTGACAGAAAAGGCTATAATTATTATGTCGGCTTTGATATATGTATGGTACAACTTCCTGCTAGAAATAAACATGAAATTATAAATAGCAAGTTGTGATTTTAAACAGAGGGGTATTGCTGAACAAAAATATTGTAGGATGCTGAAATAATAAATGATACACTTTTCTGCAAGTTGTAATTATATGTAGCTCTTGACTTTAGAGGAACTATTTTTTCATCAATTGTTTCATCTGAATATGGGTCATATATCAAAGTCATACAATCAATCTATTATGGTCAGTTAAAACTTAAAGATTTCTCAACATGATCTAGAAATTAGAGACTTGGAAATTGCTTTTTAGTGGGCCGGGATTTCAAGGCAGTAGAAATGGAATCTTAATGAGTCTTGACTAAAAATTAGGGTTAGATCACCTTCTAGATAATTATGAAAATATCAGTAAATGTTCTGTTTTTTATTTCCTTACAGTTCCAGCTCCATACATCTCCAAAACTATGACTGAAATAATTGACTATGAAAACCAAAGATTGGATCACCTACAACAAAAGGAAAAAAAGAAGCTTAAAGAATCACCTCAGTCACCAGAAACTGCATTCAAATATGAAACCAAAAGATTGAAAGGCAATCCAAAATACATTTTTGTACAAAATTTGGAAGTTCAGCAAGATAGTGACATTTTAGAACATTCTGAAAATGATCTTGCAATTATGGATGAAAATCCTAAGCTTCATATCAGTGAAAATTCAAAAAAAGATGTGCAATATACAAAGAAAATGGTGAGAAATAAAATAGTAGAAATAAAACCTAGAAGATATGACATTAAAGACCTTGGGAATCCCTCAATGTTTAGAGGATGGGTAGATGTACAAGGACAAGGTGCTGCCAATGACTACTGCAGGTGAGAAACCAGAATTTATTTGTTTGTGAAAGGGGGGTGCAGAAAATACTAATGACCAAGTACTGCAATATTTCAAACTTTTGAGGTAGAGTGGAAAAAATTGTCAATGAATTCTAAGGATTTTAGGGTTGGTGATAGGTATATTCTGTATGGTATGATTTGTCTGTTTTCCACGCATGAGAAGAAAGAGAAGTTATCTGATTTTTAAAACTCAAAAACTATAATAAGTCAATGCCAAAGACTCACTGCACACAATACTCCATGCAGCTCTTGCAAAAATTCTAACCCCAGTATTTTTTTCAGACACTCAGTTTGAAAAAAGTAGAATGGAACGATAATGAACAAGAACCCACTCAAATTACATGTAGGTGACAATCCAGGTAAACAGAGCTAATTCAAGGCTATAAAATATTGTTAAAATGACAAGTGTGAAATAAACATGGAAGCAACAGTAAGGCATGTCCCTTGTGAAATTTAATCTCAACAGCCTAGACAGATTTGACATTGATAAACTTTTTTATGTCAAATTTAATTAATTCATTTAGAATTCTTTCATCAGCACCGTGTTGATGCTTGTTGGGATTTTTTTTTTGTGGTCTGCATTTTTTTTTTACTGATAATTTCAAAGTTTCATGGAAACTGTTCACCCATTCTTTGGGTGGTCCACATGTTTTGAAATATATCAGGAATGCATGTCTGACAAGCATGGTTTCTCCAAACAAACATTCTGCCAGCAGGCTTTAGATTTTTAGTTCAAAGTTATCAATTCAAAGTTCAAAACTATAGATTTAATTTCGAGTTCATTGCATATCAATGTCAATAATTATGCACTAAGGAATCAGTGTATGTTCTTTATATAACTTGTTCTAAAAAATGCCCACCCCCCCCCCATAATATATCCCTCAATGTTTGTCCTCAACATTCAGTGAAATGCACTATTATTGTGTATCTTTTTATTATTTTAAAACATATGATATGTATAAAAAGCCTCATATAGTATCATTATTATTAAATAGTAATAGTTATGATAATAATTATATTAATGATTATTATTATGTCACTTTGATAAACATGAATTTTAGGGTTGTTGTTAAAAACTGAAGTCAATCATATTTTTTTATCATGAAATTGTAGGACCAAAAGTTGTTTTAATACAAACAAACAAAAATTCATTAGATTTGAGTGCAAGCAAAATAAATAAATTGTTGAACCCAAAATTGATTGCTTTAATGCACACCTTTGTTGTTCAGAAGTCAAACTACTTTGGCTATCAAATTTCAACTCGCAGGGAAATGCCTGTTTCCAAGATTGCTACATGAAAACACCTAAAGTTTGTTACCAAATATTCTTATATTTTCATTTTGTAACACGTTACACCTGGACTGTAGCTACAACTCATTTACAGGTACAAAACATTCTGAACTCTGAATCTTTCATACTTGTATAGAACTATAGAAGAAAAACCGAAACGAATTCTGCTTTATTATGTTGGAATAATAATGATTTGCCCTGGTTTTTTTTATATGGGAGTTACACTTTCTTTTAGATGGTTTAAACAGTTGAGTCAAGTTTAAGTAGTATGTAAATGTATTCTTAACTCTTTGACCTGGGTAACAAAAATGGGATTATTTGAGTATTGAGACTTATGTAGAAATGCAAAGAAAATGTTGTGGTATATAGGCTTACATGATTTTCTGAAGATGGCAGAAAAAAAGAGACCTGCTGCCTTTTTTGTTGTTGACATTTGTAATAATTATCATTCGGCTTTCTTTCACATAAGTTGAGTTCAGATCATTAAAAAAAGTATCAATTTTGCTGATTCATTTCCCACACCATATTGACATATTTCATTTTGTAAAAAAAAAAGATAAGGAGGACAGATTATCCATGTCTACTTAGGATTGAGATTGCAAACAAATTTGAAACATATTTTTTCTCTCAATTTTTTTTAGGCTCATCTTTTTAGCATCTTTCACAAAATAATTTCTTTTTAATCAAGTGTTGAAATATATTTGCTTGTTTCAAACTTTGATCAGAGATGAAATTCTGTCTGGGAAATACAAAAACAGCCATCTTAGGGAATTCAATATATCAAAAAGTTGACAGAAGGAAAAAAAAGTATTATATTTTCACACCCTGCACATTTTTGATTTGTTGGTTTAGAAACATAAGCTGTCAAAGTTGTAACCATAACTTAAAAACAAGTGCATTAAGGTTATTAAAGTGTCGCCAGACATCTTAGTATGAGAGAAAACAAATGCCATATCAATGGAAGTTGTCATAACATATGATTTATATTGAAATAGAATCTAAGGATATGTCAGAGTAACAGGTTATTAGCATAAAGATGTAAAAGGAAATGATTGTATTAATTCATTATGATTGGGTATCAAATTTGAAATAACTCTTACAACTAAGGAGATATATTTTTAACATTTCAACATATCAATGTGTATGTATTGACTTGTGTTATACATGTGATAATTTTAATTATCACATGTATAACACTTAAAAATGCATATTTGTAATGAATGATCTTTTAATTTTTCATTATCATATCCTTTATTACAGTTTTTTTTAAATTTCTTTGCTTTTAGGGTCATTGGCAAGCAACCAAAGCAACAGTTCTTAGCATGTGCACTTGCTGGCAGCACTAGTCAAAATCATATGTATGTTTCCAAGAAAGGATTTGATACAGGGTTATCAATGAGTTGGTACATGAAGGACATGGATGGTGATGGAAGAGATGATTATTGCAGGTAACTTAACAAAATATCAGCAACAATAATTTTTCTGATAGTGCTTTCACAGTACATAATCAAGAGGGAGGAAAGGGAGAATTTGGATCTAGGTTGTCTCTTAGTTAATATGAAAAGCCCCCTTTTGGATTAGTTGTCCCTTACCCTGACAATTCTTTGTGTAAATATCTATTGCAGTTATTAGTTAGCCTTTATACATACATTTTACTATAGATGGCAAGTGTTCTTTTACATGCTATCACTCATAGACACCTATTAACACTCCAAGCCATGATAAAAATAATTCCTTACTTTCATGGTTCGAACCTGGTTGTCTGACCACTACACCATGGAAGTCCTCTATTATCATTTTTTTTTTAAAACTGTTAATTAAAATTTGGCCATATCTGTTTTATTTATCATTTATCCTTCATGGTTATTACACAATAGTAGCTGGTATAAATCTGAAAAGGGAATTGATGTGGGAAGAACAATTTTTTTCTCTTCCAAATAATTCTATACTGCTGTTTTCTTAGACAGTTTCTCTCTGTGCTACATTTGGGTATTTGTCTTAGCTAGAAAAGGAAATGCCAACCGTACTTTCATAAACACAAAAGGATTTAGAATAAGGTGTTTTGGTACTTTGTGTACCTAGTCACAAATCAACTGTACTGAGTAAACTGGGTACTCAGTAAATTGAAAACTCTATGTTGTAAAATAGGAAATAGTGTCAAAATGGTTACATCAGATCCCAAAAGAGGTCACCCCTGTATGGGAAACTTGGCTAAGCATTCATTTTCAAAAGGCAAACTGATTTGATGATTTTAATTCTTTAAAAATGCTAAACACAAGATTCATTTTCTTTCTTAGTAGTACGGAGAATAAAAAAATACTTCAACTTTCGAGGACCCTTGATATCAAGACACGTTAATCCTATTTCTTAATATATCTCTTGAAATAAGTGGCATCACACAGGTTTTTATGTGGAACTGAATGAAAATAAAATCCTTAAACAATATTTTGATGAGATTTTACTGTTACTACAAGTTTCCAGTCCTTCTTTGAAAATTCAGTACAGATAGGTCATAAAAATGATTACAATAGTTTTGTCTACATGAGGAGTTCATTTTGAAATGTAATGCCACTTGGAGGGAAATATTTTACTATTTCTTGGAGACATGAGACTTGAAAGTGGGAATGATTTTGCAAAAAAGGAAATGGAGAAGATGTATCATTATTACATCTACTCCATTTGTTAGAAGTAAAAAAAATCATCACTTTGCCCTTTTTGTTCTGAAGAATTTAATATATGAAGATGTTATTATTCGATCACAAAGTTTGTTTATTTGCCTGATATTAATTGAATTTAGGTCTATAAATACACTATTAGTATCAGGACTCTAAAACATATGCATTTAAATCCATAAAATGCCCTCAAAGTTTGATATTCCTTTGAGTGTTTTTTCTTTTTTTTTTCTGCACAACAAATGGCAAGAAGATTTGAAACTCTGTTTTATCATATATTTACAAAGATATTACATTACTAGATTTGAAAGCAAAACTTTATAATTTATGTAGGTTTCAAACAGCATATCTTTTTTGTTGGACTATATCATTATTTTACGTTACTATATATTGTTAATGTTATTTATTGCATTTGATCAACAGGTGTATAGGAGATGGGGAGTATTCTAGGATTTCTTGCATGAAAGCTGGAGAGCATGGATTTTATGGAAGTATTGTTCAACCAGGAAACCAATACTCATTTACTGTCCCAATGGCAACACCTTGTGCTGGAAAAATCATTAATCCTTTTTTTGGAAATTGAACTAGAAAGTGTTGATGATTTGTTTAAGTTTAAGCAAAGAAAGCTAAAGGCTGATGTTTCTTTGATATTCATGTAGCATTTTTAGTTTTTGTGATGAAAATTAAGGATCCAGTACATCCATCAAAACTGCTGTTTGTTTTGAATCAATTATGTAGTTTTTAGTTTAGGCTTTATTTTTGCATAATTCTTATTCAGCACAGATTATCTATAACTATCCAGAAATCATAAAAAAACAGTGCAAAGAAAACTTTTAGTTCCGATCAACAGAAACTTAACTATATTCTTGATTTTGGAAAAGTTTGGTGCTGAAGGTTGAATTATTACAAAATAGGACTGTCATTTAAACTACATTTAGGGTAAAATAGTAATTTGGGGTAAATGATGAGTGATTTAAAAGCATGCTTGTACATGAATTTGATGCTTACATCAAGATATACTGTTTATGTTTAGTAAATTGTAGGTCAGTAAATGTTGTGTATTTTTTTAAAAAATAGTATATACTTTTCACTTACATGTTTGTCAAAGTGTTTTGTAAACAAGAATGTATAACTCTGAAGTAAATGAGATTTCTGATCATTCTCAATTTATCATGTAAAAAAACAAAAAGACAAAACATAAATGTTTAAGTCTTTCTTCTACCCTGATGATATTTTTATTTCAAAAAATGTTTTTAGCAAAATATGTTCTTAAAACACAATTATTTTTGTGTTTGAGTAACAATATTTTGAGATGTATCATTTCCTATCAATGAAATATGTTAAATATCACATTTAGACTTGACATGACGCCAAGAACGTCACATATGTAAAGATCAAATAAAAAACCATCCATGAATTAAATTAAAATTGTCTCTCTATTTATATCTATTTGGTGCATTTATTGTCATTTGAAATCCTCTTGTGAACCCATAAGACACACTCCTATCATTACTTTTTTTTTGCCCTCCTCTTTTTCCCTAAAAGAGAAATAAAGCAGAAAATGGGTTAAAGAATTAGATCAACAGACATATAAATTGTACTATTCTGGAGAAGTATTTTACAAAATACCACTAATATGTAACAAAGTATATTAAACACGAGAGTCAATTACTAATACTATATTAACTACATAATTTTCCAAACAAAATAAGATTGCCACATACCCTCTTTTGATTCTTTTTTTCATTATTCCTATTCTTGACTTCATCCTTCATTTGTTTAAGTCTCTTCTTTATAGCTTTATTTGAACCTATACCTTCATCAAGCAATTTCTGTTTCCTATTTGCTTTTCTCCTAGATTTTTTTTCTTTTATCTTCATTGCCCGTTCAATCTTTTTGGAACTCATTTCAAGTCGCTGCCTCAGTACGTCTGTGTAGTTGGAGCTTGATGTAGTAGGTTGTTCCTTTTTCTCAAACTTTTGCTTTTTCTCAAACTTTTCCCTTTTCTCAAACGTTTGCTTCTTCCATTGACCTGGACTATCTTTGTGGTAAGGATAAATACAAAACAGTTTAATATAAATTACAGTGGATCATTTTTCAAACAAACTCACTTGTTTACTACAGCTACAAATATACTGTAATTTTTTAGCTTTTCAATACATGGGAACTATCATTAGCAAAAACTTTAGGGGCCTACTGAATTGCATACAAAATGTTGAGTGGTTAAAAGCAAAGAAATAGATGGCTGTAAAATGAAAGCTTTAGGACAAGGCAAAGGTACATACTGGGATAGTTAAATCTGAGAGACTGTATCATTTTTAAAGTAGACACGTTCTGACTAGAGGAAAGAAATAGTTGGTTATTCTTTTCACGAAATCAAAGTCATCCCCTGAAAGTGTTTGCATATCTACAAAACTGTTATGGCAAATTATCTGTTCTTTTTTGCTTACCTTGCTCTCTTTTTCTTTTATTATTACTCTGTGTACTATTACTAGAATCCTCAAAGTGTTTGTGTCTTGGCCTATTATATTTTATATGCTTATCATATCTTGAAATGAATGGATATGTTGGTAATGTAAATCTATCCATTCTGTCTCTTTCGCATTCCTACAAGTCAAAAGTAGAAAATATCTAACCACTGCAAATGCCAATGAAATTCTCCAACATAAATGTACATATATTTATATATTTCATCAAAAACAGTAATTACCTTTGAAATAATGTACAAAAATATATAAACTAACTTTACAATAACAATGGTTGGCTTGGGTGCTCATAGCCCAAAGAAGTGTTGTCTGACACCGCTCTAAAATATAACTCTCAAGATCATGATTGTCCTTGATAGTTTATAACTCAAAAGACAGTAATGTTTAAAACTACTTGGTATGCAAACATGTGTTTTCTTGATCATGAACCAGATATTAATATATTTAAATGAGAATAAAACTACAGTTATTTTTCATAAAACGAGAGAACATAACAAAGCAATAATGTTACATAAAGAAAACCAACTACAACTCACATATCCAAAATGTCCTTTTTTTGCACAGTTAAAACACCAGGCATTTTTATTTTCTACATTATTTCCTGGTTTAGGATCCTCTAGGCTTGTCTTGAAATAAAATAAAATAAACGTTTTCTAGAGTATAGCAAAATAGAACAATCTCATGCCAAGACCACCACTTGTACCTATGTCAACAAATAGAATATCTGAAGTTACATACAACTATTTGTACACTAATCACTGCCAATTATATGCCTAACATGAAGAATTAGATGTACCCTTATCTAACTTTGCCACTCAACTTTGACAATTAAACTTCGACTTCTTGTTCAGATGATATTTTCTTTTTTAAGCTTTTATTAAAATATTCAAGAAACTTGTCTCTTCTTATTAAAGATTTTAAAAAAAAATTGTACTTACAGTGGAATGATACTGTCTCCAAATTTCTGGACAATCCTACAAGGATTGAAAACACTTCTTTAAACCTTTGCATAGCCATTAAAAACACTTATATAACACATACTTGTATGTAAACTATCAAAATTAGTCTTATCACCATCTAGTGGACAAAGTCATGTAAGATTAGATTGACAAAGATCACAGACATGATCGAACGCTCTTGGTAGGAGGAATTGTTTTTTAACAACTAGTAAAAAGCATACATCAAATCAATATAAAAATTACTAGACTCATCTAAGAAAGAAATTAGTTCTATATCAATCTTAATTCTCATCCTGTCTTTAAAGCCCTCAAGAAGTTCCACCAATCAAAAGAAAAAATATGCTTCTTAAAAATTAGGGCTAAAACATGTTACACTTTCTGATGCTCTCACAATGTTTAAGTCTTTTGAATACTCACAAACTGTCTGTGTCCATACATTCCACATCTGTTACACTGGTCATTTAGTCTCCTTCTCGGATGGACACATTCTCTTGAAGAATGTCCAGGTCTATCACAGTTGTAACACAAACTATTAGGACAAGATCTGAATAAATGGCCTTCCCAGCCACACAGACTACAATTTTTGAGTTTCTGAATGAAATAATGAATAACCAAATATATCATACACATCATTATGAGTCAATAGCTAAGCAAAAAGCATGATTTTAACAAAACAGTGGTACTTGCAGCTCACCTTTGGTTTAGGGCAATCTTTTGACAGGTGTCCTCTTTCAGTGCAGTTATGACATTTAACAGTTATAGGAGCATAGTATCTACTAGCAACACGACTAGTGCTTTGGTATCTGTCTGCAGGTTTTATATTCCAGTCACAGTCTAAAGGGCAATAAAAAATACATACATTAAAATAATAATTAATCATGAACCCATGCTGCTATGCACATTTATAATAATCTTTGTTTTTATTGATGGTAACAGACATTTTGCTCATATTAACTTTATACTTACCCTCAAGAGAATTTATAACATCTTCAAGTGACATATTTTCAAACCCATCTATTTCATTATAATCTAAGACAACAATTGGTTTAGAATCTTTGACATGAATCTTTATATCTTCTTCTATGGATGTAGAAAAGTTGGTGGAACTCTGCAAGCCATCTACATCATCTATGACATAAAGACTTTCGTCGGACTCTTCAGAATTGCTATCATGATATACTATACTTGATTTCTTGATGGATGACTTCTTTGGTGAATCTAAGAGTATGCAGTCAGAGTCAGTTTCAACAGTAACAATAGGACCAAATGATTTACTTGCAGAACTTCTTGAATTTGTTTTTTCTTTGAGCATAGAAGAACGGATTGTGGAAGGTGTTTCTATATTGGTGTTCAGTGAAAGAAATTGTTCTAACTTGACGCTATTTTCATTACTATTTTCTGAATTCTGTGGCAAAGAATCACAATTTTTTCCACCTATGTTTTTCTGTCTAACAGTAACAGCATCTGTTTTATTCTCTGCATCAATACATATAACATCATCCTGTAGTGAATTCTTAGGTGCTGTATCGTTTTTTAAATCTGTACTTTTTTCTGGATCACTTGTTATATCAAATATTTCAATATTCTGTTTTTCCTCTGTGCAAAAATCTTTCTTGTTTTCAAAATCATCTTCAACAGCTGCATAGTGGATTTGACTATATAGCATTTCTTCTATTTCTCTTTGGTTAGTTTCTGAGCTCTGATCTGACTCAACATCACTGGAGTAGAGTTCTTGGACAGCAAAGCTGCTGTATTCGTCTGTGTAGATATTCGTCATTTTGGCTGATGAACAGTTTACTGTATAGTAAAATGCAACTGCGGGAGGAAGAACAAACACGAAATCATTAATTTGGTCACAAAATTAAAAATATGTTTTAGGTAAAAGTTAGGGATTACATCTAACATATCTGTGGCCAACCCAGTGGACACAGTTACTGATCATCACATTATCAAAGTTAGGAAACTTGCAAATGTGCCAAAACTATCGCACAATCAGCCTGATAAGCCAAGTCAACACTGACAACAGTGAGAGGTATGGACTAAGGAACACTGTCATAGCCCAAAGAAGTGCTCTCATCGAATATATTACATAGCTAAATGACTTAAAATAATGTAATGTATGACTGGTTATATTCTGCATAAGATTGTATTTCTGATCGCTATACTGTAGTGTATAGCATACCTTTTGTAAATTTCAGAATGTCATTGAAATTGAAAATGGTACAATGAGCGATAATAAATACTTAGGAAATATTATGCAGATACGAGTAGTTAGGCCTACCTTCTCTTTTCAAAAGAGACATAAACGAGCTTAAAGTCTCACCTTAGTTTTAATTATTTCTAAAACACTATCCAACACATATTTGGTGCAATGGTAAAAAAATTAAATCATATTCTGAAAGTATCCACGTGAAACAAGTGTTGGTGATGTATCAAGAAATTGTTGCGAAACACTTCCGGTTGTCAAATTTGACAGACAAGCTGTGAATAGAGTAACTAGACAGGTAAATGTGATTTGTTTTACTGTGTATCATTTAATCTTATCAGTCCACGTATTCTTAAGGATGTAATCTTTTACCCATTATCAAAGATTATTGATTAGTTTTGAATGACACTTGATAAGTCTTGACTAATTCTTAAAGAAAAAAGGACAACCGATTCCTTTTTTTCTTTGTTGACTTTACAACAAGCACAAATGAGTGAAATAAATAGGGGAAATATCGATTAGAGTTGTTATGGTGTATGCATGTTGTACATTGAGTCTAGCTTAGCATGAATAAAAGTGAAAAGAAATTTTCTATAAATGTGTTCAGCATTTCTTTTTAGTTCATACTTATAGTAGTATTCATTATTATCTTTCAAAAATTCATCAAATTTAACCTCTTTCAGTTTCATACGATATGTAAGGTATATTGTTTGGTCAAATGTCAAGTGAGTGTGTCTATAGTACCTTAATAGTGACAACTAAAATAGTGTCTGTTGATAGTGATAATGTTATCTGCTTGTGTTTGCATTGAACGTTGCATTTTTTTTGTGTAAGGGTGAATGTATGTTTGTGTTTTAAAATTATCATAAGTTGAGCTCATAAGTTATATAAAATTGAACTTTTAAAGCCTATACTACCTATGCAAACTGTCTCCATTCAATTAGCCAGGCTAATGTGACTTGGGAAAATCTCGCCTTTTATTATTTATATGAACAGTATGAAACCCTGGACTTTTTTTTTTTAGATTAATCAATAACTGAAACTAAGGCTTTATTTTTGATTAGAGTGCTAAAGCTTTGTTCTTTAAGATTTACCTTTCTCATTTTAAGTTTCCTCTGGCTAATTCACATTGACACATATTCAACAGTGTAAGAATGATAAATGTTATTCTTAAAGGGGATAGGGGTCTAATTGCCTTTTCTGACATGCATAAGCATATGTGCCAAATTATCATTTTCAATAAAAAATAATGCTATGAAATCATATATTTTTGGCTTCAGGACATTCTTAGACAAAGTTTAATATCACTCAAATTACTCTGATATCAAAGCTATAAATATGCTCCAGGGATCGATTTTTTCTTCTTCTCAGAGTGACAGGCAAACATGATTATTAAGAATATGGCTAAAATTTCAAAGGGTCCTGTCCTACACTTTATGATGGAGTAAAAATGGCTGGTCCCTTGGTCCCTCAAGTAAATCGAAGCCTGATGCTCTATAAGATGATGTTTTTGGTTTTTTGATATCTTATAATTTAAAAAAAATCCACGTGGCTTGCAAAAATCGTTTTTCTGTTTTGCACTTCTTTTGGTGTTTTTTTTATAATGTTAAATCAAGTGCAGAGAAAATTGAAATTTTTGGTAGGAAAAATTGTCCTTGAATAAAACTCCACTTTTGCATGTTCATGAACATTGTGTTTTATGATGATCTCATCTGATTCAGTTTACATCAGCATTCAAAAATGTTTTGGACTGCTGTAAAAGTAAATACTAAAATGCATGTTCATGTACGATGTGTTTTATCATGATCTCATCTGATTCAGTTTACATCAGCATTCAAAAATGTTTTGGACTGCTGTAAAAGTAAACACTAAAATGCGCTATCCAGGGATAACCATGTTATCCTATACCTAAAAACAATATTTTTTCATTGTTATAAAATGTCTTCATTTGGGTCAATTAACCCCCCCCCCCCCTGCTCACCATGTACATGTATAAAGTAATTTAGTTTTATAGCCATATTGTTCACCTCACATCAACCATAAATGAATGCAATGATTGTTCATACAGAGTTCAATCATCCATTCAATGTCATCCCAACACAGGAGCAATTATACCATTTTTTCACACTAGTACATTGTATACCTCCGCAATATAAATGCATGATATGTTTAGACTGAATGAGAAACACATAATTATTAGGCCAAAAAAAAAAAGGATTTTGTTTCCCATATAAGGAAAACATTTTTTTTTAGCTGGGGGGGGGGGGGGGAGGGGATAGAGAAATCAGTGAATGTTCAAAA
>JAVSBT010123879.1:4770-15069 GCA_033118115.1 Pharyngocirrus eroticus
AAACAGAAGCACCAGCTGAATTCTTAAAACCATTGAAAGATCAGAAGATCAAAGAAATGGAAACAGCAACATTTGAATGTGAGGTGTCTAAGCCAAATTGTAAAGCAAAATGGCTGAAGAATGGCAAAGAAATAAAGAAGGATGAACGCTTTGACTTTGTTTCAATGGGCCAGAAACATATTCTGACAATCCGTAACTCTCAGCCAGATGATACAGATAAATATACCATTGTAGTAGAAGAAGGAGTAGAATCCACTGCAAAACTTACCGTTGAAGGTATGTGACAATATCATTGGTATTATGTAATGTGCAGGCGATCTGGCACTTGTTGATAGTTCTATTAACAATTTATCTCTCTGTAGTAATAAATAAGGCTTCTTGTATAGCAAATAAATATTCTGCCAATAAAGTTGCACAATTCCTTAATATTTTGATGTAGTGATATTATAGCTACAAACACAAAAAGTACAAAAGAGGATCCAGAAATAGGTCAGATAATAAAAACATGCAATGTTACTTTCAAAATAATCTTGGTCAGCTATAGTACTAATTTAATAGAAAATCTAATTCTTTCTAATCAGAAATAAAAGTAAAAATGTTTAAATATTGTTACAGAACTTCCAGTTGAATATTTGAAGTGCTTGACCAACCTTGAAATAATCGAAAAGCAAACAGCTGTATTCGAATGTGAAGTCTCCAAACCCAATCAAACAGCCAAGTGGTTCCATATAGGTGATGAAATCACCCCTGATATGGAAAGGTTCACAGCAGAGGTTGATGGTCAAATCCATCGCCTAACTATTACAGATGCTCATATGGATGACATTGGCAAATATCGCTGTGTCATCAAGGAAGCACAGACCTCTGCTAAATTGAATGTATTAGGTGAGTGAAAATAGGGAAAATACATGCCATTTTAATAAACAAGGGCTAAAAAGGTTGGAGTTTTTAAAGGGTTAAAGGATATTCAAAACAAAAGGGCATAGGTGAAATAAGGAATTCATTGACAAAATAAAAGAGAAATGTAAGAAAAGGGGGTTTAAATTGCAATTTGACTAAAACATATCACTATTTTACTTTTGACCAGAGATTAAAACTGTAAAGCATATATCCTGCTGCATATCTAAACATCCTGCTCTCTTTCTTTTTTTTTGAACAGAGGAACCACTTGAATTCTTGAAACCTTTGATGGATCAAGATGTAATGGAGACCCAGACTGTCACCCTTGAATGTGAAGTATCCAAGCCAGACCAAAAGGCCAAATGGCTAAAGGTAAGAAAACCAAAAAATACTATTTATGGTTTCATTATAATTGTTACTTTATTTTCACTGGAGATGATATTGCATTAATGCTTCCGTTGCTAAATACTCTTCAATTTTATAGTAAAATGAGAAAGTCACTAAAGTCACATTTTTTAAACTTACTTGCCTACTTACTCATCCTCTTCACGTCCTAAATGATGTATGAGGCATTTTCCAATTTACCAAAATGTTATCTGTAAATAAATTGAAAAAAGAAAAATCATGTAATTTAATCTTTGCATAAAAGACAAATCTCATATTTTCTCAAAAACAATGCAGTGTCAAGAATTTTTACCAAGAATATTTTATAGGAAATAGAATGACATAACATTTCAACTTTTTTCCCTTGACAAATAGGAAGGGAAAGAAATTAAAAGTGGTGGCAGATATGAAATCAGGGTTGAAGGAAACAAACACTACTTAATCATCCAGAATGCGGAACGTTCTGATGAAGCTCAGTACACCATAGAGATTGCTGACAAATCATCAGCTGCCTCAGTTTTCGTTGAAGGTAATTCTAAAAATATCCAATTTAAATAAGGACATAAGGATGCATTTTTTGCCATTTGTAGCTGGTCATGTACAGTATATTGAAATGACATTGAAATAGCCATCACATATACTCAGTTGATAGCTTGGTTTGTTATGGTTTGCAATTTGAGCAATTTCTTTGCTGTGGTTTTGAAAAATTATTATAGATTAATTATACCAAAAATTGTTAAAAGCTGATGTCATAATTTTGTATTCTTTTTGCAGAGGAGCCTGTGGATTTCATCCGTAAATTGGAAGATCAGAAGCTCACAGAGATTCCTAACACAGTGACATTTGAATGCGAGCTTTCAAAAGCAAATGTCAAGATCCAATGGCAGCGTGGAGAAGAAGTGATCACTCCAAGTGCCAAATACAGCATTGAGATGGATGGTGCAGTGCACCGTCTTATCATCAGGGAAGCAACTGGTGATGACATCTCAAAATATACAGCCATAGCAAGAGGGAAAACCTCCAGTGCTGAGCTTACTGTAGAAGGTAGGTCATAAAAATGGCTTCCAAATCAATTTGGTTCTCCATGTATATCTTATTTTAAAATATTAGACCCGAAATTGATTATCTGTGTTTAAGCACACGTCAAATCCCTAGAATAAATCTACTATTATATATTTTTATTTCTTTTCTGAGAACGAAAATCAATCTATATTATTTTAAGGTACTTTTAAATTGAAGGCTTAGGTCTAAAATTTTGAAATCAGCTGTACAAAGTTATATCATGGTTATGAATACTGCTATGCTTTATAACTGTGTTCATTATGTGGTCTAAATCCGTGTGTAGTGAAATTGTAGATTTTTTAAAATGATGTATCACTCATCACAAAAATATTTAGATTTTATCAGCAAATTTTATAATCAATAGAAAAGTCAATCTACAATATTTGACCAAAGGATTAATATTCTTTTCAGCCGCTCCGAAATTCATTCCGGGTGTAGATTTTGAAGAAACATTAGTATTGAAAGCTGGAAGCTCTTCACAAGTAGAAATTCCATTTACTGCCCATCCCCTACCAGAATTTACCATACAATTCAATGACGCAAGTGTCAGAGACGAAAAAAGACTGAAAATTGTCTCTCAAAAGACAAAGGCCACTTTCAAACTTGAAAAGGTGGAAAGGCCAGACACAGGCACTTACATTCTAGTTGCTGAAAACAAATATGGAAAAGGAACGCTAACTGTAAAATTGGTGGTTCTAGGTAAGACAAAATAAAGCAATGAAAAAAAATATTTTAGGTTTTCTTGCTTTAAAACAATTATATGTTGAAATAGTTACATTATTCCTCTGGTATCATGAATAAGAAATCTTTTAAGAAAGTTGCAACTTGCATTTTCTCAAATCCAACACTTTTGAATTTTGTATTTTGTATTTCTTTAACATTTGTCATAATTCTTTTCTTTAAGATGTTCCATCTGCACCAAAAGATCTGACTGTCACAGCAATGACTGCAGAGACTGGTGACATCAAATGGGAAGTCCCTGAAGATGATGGCGGAAGCCCAATCACAGGCTACATCATTGAAAAGAAAGACATCAACCGTAGATCTTGGCAGGAAGGTGGTAAAACCACTAGCCTTGAACACACTGTACCCAAACTGATTGAGGGTAACCAGTATCTCTTCAGAGTTGCTGCAGAAAATTCCTATGGTCAGGGACCATTTGTTGAACTTTCTGAACCTGTAACTGCTAAAAATCCTTACAGTAAGTGACATCATCTTACTGTATTTCAAGTTTTTTTCTTTCCATTCAATTTTAGCTTTGGTGAATTATCTTAGTATGAACATTTTCTTTTATTTCTTGAAAAAATAAATCACAAGATAACATAGGTGTATTTTGTCAACCTTTAAAAAAAAATTTCCCCTTTCAGCTGTACCTGATGCTCCTGAAGCACCAGAAGTTGCAGAAATCTTCATAGACAATTGTCTAGTGTCATGGCAACCACCTGCAAATGATGGTGGATCTCCAATCACTGGATACCACCTAGAACGCAAAACAGCTGGCAGCACAAGATGGGCAAGAATCAACAAAGAAACCATTGCTGAACTTAACTTGAAGGTCACTGACCTTGTTGAATCAAATGACTATGAGTTCAGAGTTGCAGCTGAAAACAAAGCTGGCATTGGTGCATTTAGTCCTCCCTCTAAACCAATCACAGCCAAGGATCCATGGGAGAAACCTGGCAAACCAGGACGCCCTGTTGCTAGTGATATCACAGGTATGTCTGTGACATTGAACTGGGAAGCTCCCGCCAGTGATGGTGGAGCTGAAATCACCAACTATGACTTTGAATACCGTCTCCAAGGAGATGTGAAATGGCAACCATTCAAAAAGACAGAAGCTAGTACAGAATGTACATTCACACTTAAAGGCTTGAAAGAAGACAAATTCTATGAATTTAGAGTGGTAGCTGAAAACAAAGCAGGCAAAGGACCATGGTCAGATCCAAGTGAATCAATCAAGACACTCATTGGTAGGTCCTTATAAATGCCAATTATCTCATTCATTTATTTCTTTTTAGTTTTATTCAATGTAGGTTTTTTTATACATGAAGCAGAAATCTTATTAAAACAAAAACTGATATTTGACTTTTTAAATATTGAATTTGACCAATTGTGAAACGTTTTACTTCAGTTGGAGATGCACCACAAATGGTTGATGGTCTCAAAGACCAGACTGTCCTCTCTCCAGAGACTGCTACCTTTTCATGTACCATACTCCCTGGAGAACCAAGGGCAGAAATCACATGGTTCAAAAATGGAGAGGCTCTCAAACCAAACAAGAAATACACAATGGCATATGAAGGTGACACTGCTACACTGGAAATCAAGGATACCAAAGGTGAAGATGAAGCCTCTTATAAAGTTGTAGGACACAATAAGATCACTGAGGTCAAGAGTGAGGCCACCTTAACTGTCAATGGTAAGTCCAATGTCAAAGAATTGGATATGTTTTGTGCTACTTTTCAGTGGAAATATTCCTTGAAACTAAATAAGAGCTGGGCAACTGGGAGATAAAACTATGTTTTGAATTTTGAAGCCAGGTGTACAGTAATCACTTATTTTGATGTGGATACTGTATTTATTTTCAACAGCTAAACCAGAAATTGATGTCAAGGACAAAAAGTACAAAGAACCCTTCACTGTGAAAGGAGGTCAAAAGGTTGTCATTGATACATCAATCAGTGGTATCCCAACTCCTACCAATAAATGGCAGAAGGGAGAAAGTGCTTTAGAACTCACAGACAGAATCAATGTAGAATCAACCTCCAAGACAAGCAAGCTTACCATTTCTTCAATCAAGAGATCAGATGAAGGAGTTTATTCTTTGGCTGCTGAAAACAAAGTTGGATCTACTACAGTAGAATTCACCATGACAGTCAAAGGTAATGATTTTTTTTTTTTGATGGTTGATTATGAGGGATTACTGTGATGGTAGAGTATGGTAGATGTTTCAACCAAAAACCATATTCATTTGAAGGAAAAGAAATGTATAGAAATCCTAAAATGTGCTCAGTAAAGACCTTTTTTCTTTTTCAATTCCCTTTTAGACAAACCATCTCCACCCCGCAATCTTCACAGCACTGAAGTATACAAAGACTTCATCACAGTTGCTTGGGAAGTACCAGAAGATGATGGTGGTGAAGCCATCACAGGATACACAGTAGAATGCAGAAACAAAGACAAAACAACCTGGATTAAGGTCGGAGAAACCAATGCAGAGACTTTGACAATCAAAGCTACCAAGCTGACTGAAGGAAGCTTATATTACTTTAGAGTTGTGGCACAAAATGCCATTGGTGTCAGTGATCCCTGTGACACTGATGAACCAATTGAAGCCAAGCTACCTTTTGGTAAGGATCTTTTTGATATGTTGTACATTAATTCATACGTGGACACATATCTTTTATGTGAGATGAAGCTGTAGATATATAATTTTGTGCAATTAAAACAAATGTTATTAACATGTTTATGAAAGGTCAAAAATAAATCAAATATTGATATTTGAAGGAAACATTTCCATTTCTCTTAAATTTCCAGACAAACCAGGACCACCTATTAATCTGCAACCAAACGACACCACCAAGACCTCCACAGTACTTACATGGGAACCACCAGCAAATGATGGTGGCTCTCCCATCAAGGGCTACTATGTTGAACGCATTGGTGGTTACAGCACCAAATGGACCAAAGTGAACAGGAAATTGATCTCAAAATTGACACTTGAGGCAGACGACCTTGAAGAACTCAAAGAATACCAATTCCGTGTATCTGCTGAAAATGAGGCTGGAGTCGGCATTCCATGTGAACCAATCACATTGGTGGCTAAAGATCCATATGGTGAGAGCATTTGAGTTCATTATTCCATATCTTTATCTAAGAATCTTTAAGTTTTTTATCAGAAATCGATTGTGCAATAACCATGTAGAAAATACTAGACATACATGTATATAGAAAGGAATAGATTGGTACCATTAGAATTATTTCTTAAAGGATTTATAGTGGAATCAACTTTAGTTTGAAAATTTATGTCATTTCAGAACTAAATGATAGGGAAGGATTTTATTTTTAATTTGACATTTTAATTCTTTATTGATCATTACAAACTGCATCTTACAGATAAGCCAAGTGCTCCAGGACAACCCAAGGTGAAAACCTTTGGCAAAGACAATATTACAATTACCTATGCTGCTCCTGAATCTGATGGAGGCTCTGAGATATTCAATTATGTCATTGAATACAGAGAAAGCATGGACACCAAATGGAAAGTAGCAAATAAAGACACCAAAGTTACAGATTTGACTCACACTGTAGAAGGTCTGAGATCTGAAACTGACTACATCTTCAGAGTCGCAGCTGAAAACAAAGCAGGAGTCGGACCATATTCTCCACCATCTGAAAATATCAAGATTGGTAAGTTTTCATTCCAAATGCCTAATGTATGTACAAGACGGTGATTAATGTCTTTTACTCAATAACATCAAGGAAAAATATTTGATTCTTCTTTTTACCAAATGAAATGATAAATAAAGTCACTGCTTATGATGAAAAGACTCAAGTCAAGTCATAAGCTGACTTTTTGGTTATGCATTGTTATATTTAAATATGATTTACTAATGCTTATTAACTTCAAAATCCCGACATTTCAGTCCTACATCTAAAATACAAACACTTCTATTTTCCAGTTGAATCCATCCAGTTCTTAGTACCTCTTGAAGATCAAATTGTCAAAGAAATCCTAGGCACTGCTACATTTGAATGTGAAGTTTCAAAGAAAGGACAGAAGCCTGAATGGAAATGTGGCTCCAAGAAGCTCACAGCTGGTGACAAATATGAAATGAAATCAACAAATGGCACTCACAAATTGACTATCAACAAAGTAGATGATGAAGACCAAAATGATTACAGTATAGTCTTCCCTGAAGTGTCATCTACTGCTAAACTCACTGTGCAATGTAAGTGTAATATTTGATGGTTTCAAAACTGTAATTTTTAGGCATTAATTTGTATTTCATCTCCCCAGTTCAAATAATTAACAATTAGCAAACTTATATCATGTTTTCTTGTTATAGGTCCTCCCAAGTTCTCTGGAGATTTTAGTGACACAGTGACCTTGAAGGTTGGTGCAGCACATGTCATAGAAATTCCTTTCAGTGGCAGTCCACAGCCCAAGGTCACATGGACCTTTGATGGAAAAGCAATCAAAGACAAAAGATTCCAGATTGAAACCATTAGGAACTTGACAGTGATGAGAATGAAGGATGTCAAGCCTGAAGATGAAGGTGCTTTTGAAATTGCCTTGGGTAATGACCTTGGAACATGCAAGCACACTATCAATGTCATTGTTCTGGGTAAGTGACACACTAAGCAAACATTTTCAGAGAAAGTTTGTAAATGTTTAAGAGACTATCAGGATGCATTTTAATAGCCATCTAGAGTTGAATAGATTGTAGCAGAATTTAACAACAACCAAGCAATAAGGCCACATTTTTAGAATGATGCCAGATAAACCCTCAATTTAAATCATATAAAAGGAGGTATTTATCCATAAAGCTGTAATGTTTGTACGTGTACTATTTTGATAATTTTACAGAAAATAAAGTATTGTTATCATTATATTACAGACAAACCAGGCCCTGTTGAAGACTTGACTTTGGCAGGTTATGATGTTGATCACATTGACATGAAATGGACAGAACCAGAAGAAGATGGTGGCAGTGAAATTACTGAATATGTCATTGAGAAAAAAGAAGCCGGAAAATCAGGCTGGGGTAACTCTATGCATACACCAGACTGTGAATACTCTGTGAAAAAAGTAATTGAAGGCAAGAAATACAATATTAGAGTTGCTGCAAAGAATGCTGTTGGAACTGGACCATTCACAGAATACCCAGAACCAATCACAGCTAAGAATCCACATGACCCACCAGGACCTCCAGAAAATGTAGAGGTCAATGACATCACCAAGGAGACATGTGACTTGTCATGGCAACCACCATCCACTGATGGAGGATCACCTATTATTGGCTATGTCATCGAACGCAGATTGACTTCTAGCTCTAGATGGGTTAAACTTAACAAGGAAAAGGTCATTGAATTGACATACAAGGTGAAAGATCTCATTGAAGGAGAAGAATATGAACTCCGAGTCTCTGCTGAAAACAAAATTGGAGTTGGCAAACCAAGCTCACCAAAACCATTTGTAGCCAAAGATCCATTTGGTAAGTTTTTTTGGTTTTTTTTAAGATCATATATTTGAAATAACTCTTGAATCTGTTTAAATAACCACATGTTGTTTAACATTCATTAACTATACCAATGCAATATTCTAATCATGTTTGAATACTTTAATTTAAATATTCCAACAGGTGATAAAGGTTTGTATAAGTTCTTAGATGAAAGAGTTATTGTTCATGTTGCTTTAGTTTTATTGCAGGCTATTCCCTAGTTGTTAAATCTACAAATATAATAAGCTTTTATTACATGTTACACAGGCAAATTGTTGTTTATTAGTGTATTTTATTTTATTTTTTCTTGCATATTCTTGATTCGTTTCTTGAATATGTCATACCTGCCATAACAAAACATTGCCCGAGCTTCTTTATAGCAGTATTCAGAAAAATGCTATTATATTTTGGACATTTTATTTTATTATCATTTGATTTACTTTGTATTTATTTTTGTTATCAATTGATTTTCATTTCTTTAGTGACCGTTTTTAGATGATAATTTCTAACATTATCAACTTTGTATGTTTCAAGATTTATTTTCTTATCATTATGTTGTGTTCAATTTCATTTGGAGTTTCCAATTTTTTTTGAAATTTCACATTTCATTTGACTTATTGTAAATGTTGTTTCGGCCAATCAGATTAATAGTTTTATAATGTCAAAGGTATTTTTTCACATCTTTTGTCATGCAGTAAACATTTTTTGTATGTATCAATTTTTCTTTAACTTTAGTGATATATCATTGAAATTAAGGTCAAAACATTTCAAATGATTCTGTATTTCCATTCATAGAAAAACCTGGCAAGCCTGGAACACCAACCTACAGTGAATTAAAGGACACCTCTGTCAAATTGAACTGGACGCCACCAGAAAGTGATGGTGGTGCACCAGTCTTTAATTATATCCTCGAGTACCGTATTGAAGGTACCTTCAACTGGACTAAGATCACTGAGGCTGAAATTGAATCCCCAGAATTCAAAGCTGCTAGACTTGGACAGGGAATTGAATATGAATTCAGAGTTGCAGCTCAAAACAAGGCTGGGGTTGGTCCTTACTCAGACCCATGCAAACCAATATTGATGAAGGAACCAGTCTGTAAGTTTAAGAATTATTTCGTATTTTCTCATAGATGATATAATATTGCATGAAAACCCCTCACTTAATTCATTTCTTTCTTTTTGTATCTCTTATGATATGACTTACCACAGTGAAATGATTAACTTCCTTCTGATTTTTATAGTTGGTGAACCTCCACAAGTTGTGAAACCACTGGAAGACATTGTGCTAGTAGCACCAGAAGAATCCACCTTGACATGTACAATCAAACGTGGAGACCCACTGGCTGATATTACATGGTAAGAGGAATGAAACCAGAATAAAGCAATGTTCAAATAAATGGGTAGTGGTTGTAAACCATAGATGGTGCTTTTATTGGGGTGGTCTTGAGGTAAAGTTTGGTTGTATTAAATAATAAACCAAAATCTCATTTTATTTTATTTATTTACATTACAGGTACAAGAACTCTAAGCAGATCAAAGATGGAAAGAGATTTACCACCAAAGTAGATGATCAAACTGTATCCCTTACTTTCAAACCATTGGAATTAGGAGATGCTGGTCAGTACAAAGTGGAAGCCTCTAACAAACTTGGGCGAGTGGACACAACCTGTGAAGTCACAGTTCATGGTAAGGACAAGTTGAATAGCCCTTTTTTGCTCATATTTTGA
>JAVSBT010123990.1:0-15068 GCA_033118115.1 Pharyngocirrus eroticus
AGATAAGCGGTAAATGTCGCGAGTTGGATTCAAAACGAGTCCCCTTGAAAGATGGCGATATCGTGAATAAGGTCAATACAACTATGTAAAGCGGTCGACTGGACTTCTCATGATAGTATTCTGTGCAGAAGGTCCCCGTTGAGGAAGAGGATGGTTTTGCATTATTTATTTATTTATTTAAAAAAAATCTTTTTCCACATAATTTTGTAAACCTGGAGTTCAATTAAGGCTGAAAATCAAACAATTTCAAAACACAGAGTGACAGAAGAATCACAGTTTTATTTCTTCTCTAAAGCTTTATAGTCGTCGATCGGGGTAGTGAATCTTAACTGAAAATAAAGGAATAACCATTCACTGTATATCTCACCAGTAACATACACTTCCTTTGTTCGTAGGTATATGGTTACGTCTTCAATTCTGTGACACTGTTTAACAAAGACCTGCCACCAGGGATTTTTTAGGACTGCTGTCAATGCGTAGCCTGAGCGTAGACTCCCGTCGTTTGCAAAGTCTGATTTGTATGCATTCCCGATATATAGAAATCTTGACGATGATTTGCTTGGATGTTCAATGGCAATGTTCACGTTATCTGAAATGTTTTGAAACAACACATATGAACCAAAGTCCATTA
The DNA here is from genome assembly GCA_033118115.1 of Pharyngocirrus eroticus. Lineage (NCBI taxonomy): Eukaryota > Metazoa > Annelida > Polychaeta > Saccocirridae > Pharyngocirrus > Pharyngocirrus eroticus. Next base: position 632 of record JAVSBT010123990.1, read on the forward strand.
TTCGAATTCCAAATATCAAACAAAATGCATCTTCTGTAGAACATTTTGTACATGCATGGTCATACTAATATTATCAGTAATAATTATAAACTTGTACATTTATGTAAGAAATTCTTATCAAATTCTTCAAAATAAATTAAGGCTGTTTTATACCTCGGCATGATGTATATGGTAATGTTTCCCCTAAAACCTCCACTTCACAGAAGCATAAATTAGCATATTTGTTAGTCTTGTTTGTATGGATTACAACGTATTGGGCGGGTCTCTCTTTTTCACACGTGTACGTTATTTGTTCGGCTGGTCGATGTCCCTTGACAACTTCGGCGCATATATAAGAATTGTGGAACAGAAATCTACCGCTGAACCTTAATGTTCTTGGCGACGTTCTGATGAAAATGTTCTTTAGATGTAATCCTGGGATGAAAGTGAAATTTTCAAATATTATAGTTGTAATATTGATAAGAAATGCAATACATACATAGAGGATAGGAAATATACACCTTAAGGACAATCGGATAAAGTATTAAAATTAACCTAGATTCTTGGGTTGAAATTTTTACGCAATCGGATAATAAGCATTGAAAATATACATGTATTTACATAGCGCATCGTGGACAAAATCGACGTTGAACGAGGCTAAAAAAAGTCAATGTTAAAAATTGCTGTACTATTAAAGTGAAGAAATATATCAATTTACCCTTTAATCTTGCCTCGGTATGCCTTTTTATTTCATAATCACAAGAGGTGATTCTTATCTTTTTCACCAGATGGCAGCCCTTGAGATCCACGATCCACCATGCTGGTGGTTTTGCCACCTCTGGCTTTGTGGGATCCACGGTCAACCATTCCACTTTTGTGATAACACACTTTCCATCAAGATGATTTGGGCTGATGTCTCCATCAACGGCTAAAGATGAGGTGGTGCCATCATTAGGTGTGGATGACTGGGCTGTGGGTTTTCTGAAGGCGACATTTTTTTCAGACGAAGAATATATAGCATCACGTTGTTCTTTAAGAAAATATGCAAAGAATGTGAAAGAAAGTTGAATATAATATACATGTAGAATGATGTAAGAATCATAAAGGCCTTCTGTAAACAATTTGTTTGCATGTACTTACGGCAAAAGACCTAAGTTTATGATACGAGTAGATAAATTATTCTGTTTTGTATATTATTCACTGAGAACCAAGGAACTACACAATTTTCTCACTATTTTGGTATTTGGTGGAGCACGTTTTATGGGTATCTCGACAATTTAGGTAATCCTAACGAGGCTTCAGAACTTGTCCGAGATTGTCTTCTCCTTTTTTTTGTTTAGCAAATCATTCACCAGAAAGGCTCAAATGGGTTTTCAAATTAAAAAAAAAACCACTTTTAAAATTGAAACGAATGCAATCGATTTTTTCAATGTTTGTGTTATAACGGTGAGAAAAATGTATCTCGAAATTTTATCAGCGGAAAGCCTTGTTAAGATCAACTTTTGAACAAAATCGAAAATATTATGTCTAAGGTAGGAATTTACTAAGCAAAATTACCTTCTAAAGTAGAATAAGATATCAAACTTGGTGTGGAGAATAGATTCATAAAGGTGTATGGTTAATTATTCAGTTAAAGTATTTTAAGAACTTGAATCAATTCACCTCCACAAACTAATCCTTGAATATGAAATATGTCGTTACTTACCTGTAAAGTTGTTATGGAATTCATGGTCATAAAGAAAATAACTCGCATGATACAAACAATTCATTTCTGCAAACGTCATTCCAAGACATTGATGAAACCTTGAAAGATAGCTAACCATATCCATCTTTTTAAAGTAAACACTGCAACGGGAAACAGAAGTAGTGACGTAATGTCCCCATGCTTTGTACTTCGAATTGCCAGGTGATTCCATATCGGAATTTGAAGAGAAATTCCTTGTCTTGTGTTTGAAATTATCATCTTTATGCCCATATGGCTTGCCAAAGTAATATCTTTGAAATTCAAAGGAGTCTAGTGCTTCTGTCGGATTCACAGATTTCTGGTCAGGGGTATAGTCATTATGTGGTTCACACATAAGGAATTTTAGAATAATTGTGAATACAATTATACTAAGAAAATATTTCATGATTATTAACCTTAAAGCTTTATCAATAAAATGAAATTTCTTATCAACTTGAAATAAACTCATATAATTATATAATACTACTGAGGCTGTAGAAACGGGAGATAAAAGAGAGATATGAGAAAATCGTGATCTTCATCCTCCTTTTCAAATGAACGAAACAATAGAAATTGTGATCTTCATTCTCCTTTTCAAATGAAATGAAACAATAAACCCTTTACAAATTGTATTAGATTTCAGGTCTTTATAATGAAATTGCTTGATATAAAAATCTGTTATGAATATGATTATAATACAAGTACCAGCTGAATATGATCATGTATGTACAATTTCTTCAGCATAGTTTTTTTTTGTTTTTAGATATGTTTTGCATTTAAAGACATGCTAAAAAATAATTCCCAGGCCTTGAGGTTTCCGGTGTGCTATTGCACCACACCCATACTGCACTTGTGATTGTTCAAAACTAGGTGCTATGAAATGCACCAAGAGAATAAAACTTAAAAGTGTTCTGAACACTTTTTAATTTAATTTTTTAATTCAGCTATACATTCTGTATGTATGTTTTTTATCAATTCCCCAAATTAAATAAATATCCATAATCAATATATTAAGTTGATGAGTTCAATATTGCATATTTTTCAAATATTAACCCATGCAAAATTACACTTTTGATTATAGTTCAAACTCTCAGACGATTTTTCGCAAAAGCCAAAATCAATGAAAATTGGGCTAAAAAATCTGTAGTATAAACAGGCCCTACTCACGCACAAAGTGATTTGTCACATCACAACTAGGTACAGAAACACTTTAGTGTCATGTCTCTGCATGCGACTGATATAAGATCTCATGCATTGTGATCTATCTGTGGGATCATTTTCATGACCTAATAAACAGAGCAATTGGGATTTGGAGATACTTGTCTCTCCTAATGTAAACCATTGATATCACCTTACAAAACTTATTGACTGTACATGTAATCATGTTAAGTGTATGTTCTTGGAATTTATTTTTGAATATACATAATTTTTTGTTCAATTATAAAGGTAAAAGTATGAAGCCGCTATGCTAAATTAATAATTGTCAGAGAAAATTGCAAGTCATTCTAACATAAAACAGTATTACATAAAAACAAGAAAAGAATAATTGCAAAACAAATCATCCCTTGGTTGCAAAAGGATCTCTTTGTTTTTAGCAATCAATATTAATTTGCATATAAATTCTTTACATGTATGTAAGTCATTTCTTCATTTACGTTTATGTAGATGTTTCTTTCTAGGTCAGCATTGACTTAAAATATTCCGACTAGTCCTTTAACTAAAAGTAATCCTTATTTATATCAATTCATACTCTCTTGGGCAATACATCTCACTCTAATGTTCCCAAATTCCTTGTTTTTTAAAAGAGAATTTAAAAAATTGTCTGTTATGCTTAATCATGTTTTTTTTATTATCAAGGTTCCATTTCAAATAGAATAATGAGGCAAACAGAACACTGTAGAATCTCCTTTCCATGACTATAAGCATGTTTAAAAATTTCTTTATGTTTCCCCACTGTTATGTTTCCTTAATGTTTACAGAACCCCCCCCCTTTTGGAATAAGCTCCCTTCAACACTAAAACATAAAATATCATTAAATGAGTTCAAGGAATACATAAGAACTTAATTATCTGTTTGTATCATGTGACTTATAAGTTAATTTTGCAACTCATAAAAGAAAAAAAATCTAAAATGGCTATAGGGCATATGCTTAGTTGCCTTCTTCTTCTTCTCCTCTAAAAGTGTCCCCTCGCTGCCAGGAGGCTGGCCAAAATATACATGGTCAGAACAATATAAGAAAAACCTTACAGATCTTGGCGTCAGTGAGGGCAGAGCTATTTAGTGTGCCAAAGATAGGAATGAATGGAAAATTAAAATGTCAGACGTGATGTGTCAGAAAACTGATGTTTAACACCAAATATATACAAGTTAATTTTAACAGCAATATGTTTTGTCCATTGTTGTAATGTTTTTAATATATTTATAATAGGAACATAACAAATGTTTTTGAAACACTTCTATTCCTTAATTCTGTTTACAATATCTATTATATTATTTGCTAAATAAAATTATCCTATATTATCATAAGATTGTAAAATATTTGTAGCACTCTTGGTCTTGAATTGTATAATGTTCTTCATTGTGAGTTTTCTTGTAAGTTTTGGAATTCTGGATTCTTGTTTAAGATATCACAAATTGTTCAACTTCAATGATAGTGGGTTGTCTTGATGATTAGCAACTCTGGATCCTTATGCTGCATAAAAGTAAGAGAAGGAAACATGAATCATTTGTTTATTAATCATTTATCAACACTTTTATAAATCCTCTTTAATTCAAAAGATTGAGTATTCAAAATAAGTAAAAGAGTTAAGACGAACAAATTAAGATAATTGTTAGATAGTTCAATGCTTCCACGATGTCATGGACAAATGGACCCTCCCCGTAACAAAACAGAAAAAAACAAAACAATAACAATAACAATTACCCTAGTCTAAATAAATGCATGCCAGATTCATGAGACACGTCTGACAATGCCTGACAGCTCTAGGCATTATCTTCAATTAACTCCAGCATTCGGCAGAACATCAATTTCATCAAAGAAAATGCCTGGAGTTGTCTTAATCCTAGTGTCAGGCATTGTCAGGCAAGTCCCATGTATCTGGCATGCATTTATTTAGACTATTAAATAAACCATCCCCCATTCCTAGAACAATAAAAAAATCAAATCTAACAAGACCAAATAATGGCCGTATCTAGACACACTTTTGGAATCAATTCAAAACCTATTTTTTACCAAATGGATGTAGAGAAAGTTTTGAAATGAATCCAAAAGTGTGTCTGACCACTGCCTTAGAAGCTCTGCGGCCAATCTATCAACTTACTAAATCTCCAATTAAAATGAAGGGGCAAATCCTTGTAACCCATATTATATGAACTTAAAGTAATATTAATTATCTTCTTTTTTGGTTTACAATTAATGATAACAACGCATTGGCTGTGGTTATTCACCAGGGATTAAATCCCTTTTTTAAAATTTTCTGTAGAGTTTATTGACTCATTGACATTTTAATTTACTTTGATTCCAGACAAAATTTTGGAATTCTGTATTGATTAATGTTGTGGTTAGACACACTTTTTAACCCAAGGGATTCAATAAAAAATTGAAAAACAGTCAGCGTGTCTAACTAACCACAGCCAATGAAAAAGAAGATAGATACACAGGCCTAGTGACAAAGAAAAATTCTATTCAAAAATACAGATAGAACAGTTGACATTGATGTGGTACTGCATCATGACACACATACTTTCTAAAAGCATTTTATAATAAAAAATGATGCTTCAATATGTTTTACCTTATAACTACATTAATCTGATTAAAAACCCTTACCTGATCCACCAGCCCACCACATGAGGGTAAACATAACAAAGGCAAGGCTACATATAGCAATCAGAACCACCACTAGAACCAGCCAAGTACTAGGCGGTCTTGGTGGGGCTCTGGTTTTCACTTTTGGTGGAGTTCCCTGTCCTTCTTCACTTTGTGCTTGGACAGAATATTTTTTATTGAAAAAAATATTCATGTTTCTCATGATTGCAGTCTCCAGTATATTCTATGTTCATAAACTGAAGTTCTGAGCTAAAGATTTGTTTTTGGTATGGCAATGATTTTTATCTATCAATACCTCAATGATCCCTGTAAAACATTGTTTCACCAAATTTGCTTGAATTTCTTCAAAGTTCATAAATTAATCACATTCTCTGCTGCTGTGAAAATTTCATAACTGCCTAAACATTTCAAATTGTGATTTTTTTTCCCCAAAAATTTTAGAGAAATAACATCCAAATATCCTGTATTTCCAACTATTGATATCCAAGTCTGAGCAACCTTCTCCAAACAAATTTCCTTCTGATCTCTCATGAATTTGTTTTTGTCCAACTAATCCTTAATGCTAACTAAACAATAAAGAAAACATAATATTGCAAATTCTATTATCCTTCTTGAGTTTATTCACATGGTTAGAAGTCTTTTTCTCAGTAAGGAAAAGATGTAGGCAAAAATTCAGAAATTCTCTATGCAACTATCTTTCTAATTGATTAAACAGAAATGCTCAAGCCGTTTAGGCTGGTAATGTAATTTCTTTGCTTCTGTAAGGGGGCAGCATAACATGGTTATTAAAGAAAAGACGAAAATTAACAACAAATAGGACACAGCACTATATTTTGTGAATATGAATGAAATAAGATAAAAAAGATAGACATAAAAAAAAGGTGAAAATTACAAAAATATGTATTACTTTCATTTATGAAACGAAAAAAGGAAGTGTATATTGCTTTGAAGCCAATACAGTTTGTGGATTTTTGGTATTTTACAACTTTGTGAAACAAGGTTGAGACAATGTCAATGAGTTTTCATTCATTCCTGATTGTCAAGTATAAAACATCAAAAACAAGCCAGAGAGTAAGATGGATACCACTTTTATAGAATTCACTCTTCTTTGCCTGAGGTCACAGATGTTACCCCAATCCATTGGGAACCATCCACCTGAGGACTTACCATACACCCAGATGGCCTGAATAGTCTCACAAGCTGCAGGTCATAGATTTTCATGACCTTCTTTTGTACTAATCAATAAATACAATTCCTGGTACAATTTCAAAGATAAGGACTATATCAGCTACTGTTTTGTAAATTTTTTCTTCTTCTTGTTTGACTTTTTTGCTGTTTTCCCATATCGCCTTAAATTTACGGAACAATGTTTAACCTTTGGGAAGTAAAGTACAATTGAATAATCACTTGCATATTTTGTTTCTTAAAGAGGTACTGTATACTATCAAACATTACAAAGAAGCTTTATGCCAATGTACAATCCATAATTTATACTACAAACAGTTGTGAAGCTTTGCTCTGTGCAAGGAATTAACCATAAAAATGTGCAGAACAATAACTATTTTGGAGACGCTGTTATACAGAAGGGACAAGGGTCTAACTGCTATTTTGACATGCTTGAGCAAAATATACGTCCTGAAATATAATTTTCAACAAAAAGTAAAGCTATGGTCTGTATGGAAGCATATGTTTTTGGCTGAAAGCAATTACAACAGGGGAAAGGAGATGGTATACTGTGGCAACTTGTCTTCATCTCTCAAAATAATTATCAATAGATTAAAGAAAACCATCTTATAAGTTTCATATCGAGAAGGTTTATTATTTAATACATAAGTGACATTTCAGTCTCTGCATTAGGGCCATCTCCAGACTGGGATTCCCTAGACTGAGATTGTGATAAACATACTATGGAAATCAACCTCTTCATATCTCATGATGCAAGAAGTGAATTTAATTAAAAATTATTTTCTGGATTTATTCATTCCTTTATTTCAAATGTTTTGTTTCTAAATTATCATTTCTTTTTCAAGAAATAATGACATTTCAATATCTCATAAATCTTCATATTGCCATTAGTATAAAATATGATGGAATTTCATACAATCTTTAAAGGATCTGCGTCAACCTCTGATACTTCAATATCCATTTTATTCTCAAAGCTTTCAAGAAGTTTGACTCTGAGTCCAGTAAGATATCCCCTTTCTGCGTTGCTATGGTCACACAATATAACACTGATTCCTTTATGAGTGAATTCTAGGACTTCATGATGTGACATCTCGCCAGTAACATACAGGTCAGCGGGGGTCCCTTTTAAGACACTGAACCCAGAACCGGCACAAACAGCTACAGATTTGATCTTCTGATCTACAAAACAAGAAGAGAAATCTATGACGATAGTACACAAAAACTACAATTTTAGATATTAGCAAATATGTTGTTGGTTCCAAGATCCACAAGTAGAAAATAATTATTCAACTTCGGAAAATAGTTTTTTGAGATAAATTCTTACCTCATACAACTTCCTGTGTGGCTAATTAGACAATAAAGATTATTCCATGATCAAGACCTTTAGTGAAGGCAGAAACATTGTACAAGGCAAGAAATGGTCTCGAAAAACTATGTTCCAAAATTGAATATTTTTTTTTCCACATACAATTTTGAAGTCTAGAATGAGATGAGTAGTCATATTCATAAAGAGGTGGTATAAAATATGTTTCAAATTTGAAACACTAGATGGCTGTTTTGTGTCTGCTATAGTGTAAAACATAAAACAATGTTTTGTCTTACCTTCAGTCTCTCCAACTGCAGTTGCAAGCCTAACATGTTTCATTTTCAGATGTCCTTTAATAGCTTCCAAGGCATTTTTAAGCGTAGTTGCATCCTTTAACTTACAAAGTCTACCCATACCATGGTCTGGAATTGGAGGCTGAAAAGTTCAAACATGTCACTGAAATTGATTATCAATATTGAATAATTCAACTATGATAAATCCAGATTCACTTTGCTTTCATGTTTAAAACTGTAAAACTGAAAATTTCATACTCGTATTAATTTAATTCCTTTTGACATTTTTCTTTTAAAAATACTATCATTCCAACTTTTACTTTTGTAAAAGAGGTTTTTTTAAATAGTAGAACCAGAAGAAAAGACTTTTAAATAAGATCAATATTTAAAGGATGCCCTTTGAGGATCCAGTAATAAATACAAACCTTATTCAACTGAGATATCTGGACAGATGATTTTGTATCTTCATAATTCTCTAGAATTTTCATAACTTCAGGAAGACCTTTCTCAGTACAGTTTAAGACAATGTGTTCTTTGGGGCATTCTGGTGTGGGAAGATACCTGAAAGGATGCAGCAGTAATTTGGAAATTATATCTTTAAAGTATCCCAATTTTGAATTTATAAACTATATATAAAGTGCATTTGCAAAAGTACAGTTATATACTATATATGAAGGTTCTGACGCGAATATGCTGATGATGATGATGATATAATGTGTAGCTACCCAAACCTTCCACCCCGCTCTCTTTCCGAGTTCTGTGCATTGGACAAGACTGAGACCATGATCCAGGCGTTAGCACAAACTCTTCCAAGAGAATCAATTAGACACTGTCAAAGATGGACTAGCGTGTGGTAAAGATGCACAAAATGAGAGATTGTTATAAGACAAAAAAGGTAAAAAATTTGACCCTTTAAAAAAAAAATTGCATACAGGGATACTTAAAATGTAAATAAATAACATAAATAGTGTTGAATAAGCTTTTTAAGTGTATATGGTTTTAACTAATAGAACATCAGTAGAAAAAAATAAAATACACATCTCTATAAGAGAGACAAATCATCAATACTTTATGATCCAATGAATATCCTTAACCCTTTGAAAGGTTTAATAGATTTTATTTTACACTCAACAGTTAAAAGTATCATTTGTAGTATCTGTTCTAGCATAGTCCTTTTTAAGAAATAAATGAAAAACTAAAGAATTCGTTTATTTATCTCAGAAAGCTATTTAATACAACATAATAAAATCTTAGAAATTAAATTTCTGTATATAAACGAAATGTGTAATTTTGAAATTGACAAAAGCTTACTCTGATCTGAAAGTCACAGTGATTCCATTTACTGCCTTGACAGATTTCATTATGTCTCCTGTTTGAGTTGAAGGTACTGTCATCTCTAATCTTAAACCCCCTGGCGTTGGAAATTGCTTGGAGTCGACCGGGTGTAGTGGAGTGATCTTCCCCGCTATCAATCAATGATAAAGAAATATCTACTTAGGGTAAGCTATACACAGCTTTTATTCGAAATTGATTCCAGACAGTGCAAGTGCTACTATTATATGTTTTAGCTTACTTTATATGATTTCCAAAGAATTGCATTCATTCTACAATGTATTCATTCTTCAGTGGTAATTCATGAATAGTAATGGTAATATGAAAATTTCCCTGATCAGCTTTAGATTTGAAAAGTCTTCTTTTCATGTGAATTTACTATGTATAATTAACTATAAAGTCTCAGAAATTGCAACTTACCAAATGGAGATATCAGCCAGTCATTTACTCCCCCAAATAGAGCATCATAGCTTGTGTGAGGGGCAAACAAGGCAATTCTGTTTTCAATGCATTTGATAACAATCCTTTCCTTCCATGAACTTTGCGTCAGTCTTTTTAATGGAGCAAATATCGGGGGATGATATGATAAAATCATATTTGCCTTTTTCTCTAGTGCTTCTTCCATCACATTTTCTGTGAGATCATTAGTAAGAAGCATTTTCTTGACTTGGTGAGGAGGTGAAGGCTCAATGAGAAGTCCAACATTATCCCACTTTTCTGCTAGACTTGTAGGGGCAAACTTGTTAAGCTTTGAAACAACTGTTTTCAGATCCATGGTTTTAATTGCAGGATCAATTAAACTTGATGCTTTTCGAAGATTTTGAAAAATCCTTGTCATACCATAACTTCTGAAAATAAAAAACTGACAAAGTCAAGCATTATTTGTGACATGTATCACTATCACTATCACTAGACTGACTAGTGTCAACTGTCATTGAAATTAAACAGTTGTGGCAAACATAATTAGGCCGATTATTGAACATGAAATTCTTCACTGAATCTACACCTCTATTAGACCTAATATCAATATACATCATTTGAAAATGACAGGGATAAATACACTGCAGTCTAACAGTTATCATACCTTGGCCACGAAGCTGTAAACTTTCATTGATTACTTACAACGAGGATATCCCCGGAAACACGACTGTAGGGGAAAGACCTTTTGTAATTTTACCCTTGTATACCTTCACAAAAGTAAATCCGAGACAAAAGTGTCAATATAAGTTTAAGAGTAACTACAACACTTGGGCATTTGCTTCTTTATATTAATGAATTGAATGGATATTATCTGAAAATTGTCGCCAGAGGTTAGGGGATTCCAGGGATTACCTAGTCACGTGACAGTATCTGTACGGACAGAAACATGTCAAAATTACTAACACTAGTGACTTGTTTTTAAAATTGAAATCGATGAGATTGTGCAAAATATGTGCAATTACTCCTACTTGACATAGAAATGTTAACTTAGTTTTCATGATTGCATTTCCCGTTTTGTTTCGTTAAACTGTGTTCGATAGTTTGCATTTACCACGCTCTGTGAGAATTGTTTACTTGTTGGCATATGAACGAATATGGCGGATTATTGGAAATGCACGATATCTTGTTGTAGGACTTGCTGGTAAAGCATTCTCCACAAAGAAACCATTAAACTACAAAAACAAGATAGCAAATGCTTTTCAACAATGTGAGTATGTTTTTGTGTTAGTATTGGTATTATTTAAGTATTTTTAGTGATGAAATTTGACTTGTTAAATGACACTTTGCTTTACTCTGTTCGTGTGAGAACATGCTGAGTACCATAAGTTTAGTGACATGAACACTCATTACTTTTTGACTAGTATTTATTTCATTTATTCATTACAGGTAACCATCGATATCTTATCCATTTATAGAATATGGCTGGGTAGCCAAAAGCCAGTTTAGCCAGTTCATTACATATTTTAGAAATGGAGAATTCCAACTGCAATGCAAGTGGAAGCACACCCTCACTGGCCTCAGCCTCAGGCTCAGCTCCAAGCCCAGGGGCTAAAGTTACAAGTTCTCCCCTGGTGACCCCAAGAACTGGAAATAAAGCAATAAATATGCAGAGAAATATAGACGAAATGAGACAACATATTGCCAAATTAAAAGCTGAACTAGAAACTGAAAAATCTCGTGGTAAACAGTTACATCGGGATAAAGTTTTGGAAATGAAACAAGTGAAAGATGCATGTGAAAACGACAAGGAGGGGGTACTGGAGGCAGCTCAAATCAAACATGAGCAAGAGAAAGTGAATGAACTGCACAAACTTAAAGATGTTCTGAATAAAGAAAAGGACACAGAAATACGACATTTGTTGAAAAGCAGAGAAGAAGAAATTAAACAATTAAAGGAAGGTTTTGTGGAAGAAAAGGATAATGCAGTGCAGTCAGCTCTTGAAATGCAGAAGAGAGCCTTTTCTGAAAAACTAGACCCTAGTTTATTAGCTTCCCCTCGACCCACAAGTGGAAATTCTGCTATAATTATAAAACTACAAAAAGAAATAAAGGCTTTGAAGGATAGTAAGAAGGAATTAGAGGATGAATATAACAAGTATATTGCAAATGTAGAATGTGAAAGAGAGACTATTGTTTCAAAACTTAATCAAGAACATCAGCAAGAAATTGATAAACTTGTGAAAGAAAATTTGGAAGTATCAAAAATCTCAAAAGATGTACAAAATAATAGTGAAAAAGATGTAGATGAAAACAAAAACGACAGTAAAAATGAAAATAATAATGAAATCATAAATGAGAACAAAAGTGAAAATAAAGACTTGAATTCAAATGGTAGCTCAATCTCAGGAGGGGATGTCCTTACTGGAACATTTACTCTACAAAGAGAGGGGACTTTCACTCTCGAAACAGATCCAGAACAAAATAACAACAATGCAACATCCTCTGTTGATGGTCCTGTTGACATGAATGGAATTGAGGTAGGTTCATTTTAATTTCAGGTGTCTTGTTTTCAAAGATTAGTAAAATATATGACCATAGTTGCTTTATGACACAAAGTGGGTAACAGTGAGCTTCATGAATCCAGCAAAGAATAAGATAATATGCATCATGTAACCTGTACATCTAGGTTACTTATGTTGAATATAATGTAACTTAAGTCAACCAATTAAAAAAGTATACATTCATTATGCAGAGTATGCACATTCACTGATAGCCTTGACTGAGACAAAGTATTATGATAGGTTGAAAAGCTAATTTTTGAGTGTGCACCAGTTTTGGTCTTGGTATAGATAAAATCTACAATAAAAAGCAAAGGCTGTGTTTATAGGGTGAATTAGAAAAGACCCCTTTCCAGTGACACCTGCCTATGCATGGGTATCTTTTATCATTAGGAAGATGCGTTTGGTCTTGTTTTTGATATGCTCTACATAGTGTGCTTATATGGCAACACATGTCACTGAAAGTCTCGTACAGTGAGGATTACACACAGAATTCAAACAATGACACTTATTTTAGTTTACATACAAAATACTGCACTGTATTGTAACTGTACATGTTTGTAAACAATTTTATTGCAAATACAATTCTATTTCTGTTTCTTTTTTGTGTTATCGTATAGGTAGAATTCAGATTTGGCTTTGTTGCATTTTGTTTTGAAATATCAGTTACATAACCCTTTGCCAATATTTTCATAATTTTGTTTTGAAATATCAGTTATATTTACTTATTGCCAATATTTTCATAATTTTGTTATTTGATCATATTTTAGAGTATAGGTATTAATGGAGACATGAATGGTAACTGGTTTGAATGAATTATAATACGTACCAAGTTCCTAAAATATCTGTATGCAGGGGGACATTTGCCATTGTAAAAAAAATAGTAATTTTTTATTTATCTTTTTGGATGTACAAGTGATCAAAGTTAAGATATCCCTTTTTTATTAACTTATGAAAAAGTTTATTTGAAATTTGTGCTTTGGTGTCCATCCCTTCCCTTTCTTTATTTTTACTTGTCTCGCTGTTAACGTTTGTATACATGGTTTCAAAACCGTATACATACATGTGCTTGTATTATATAAATCATAATTTATAGATCCTGTTGATTTATTGTTCCATAAATTGACAAGAATGCCTGTAATATTGTCAATTTGGCACTATTCCAGATAAACTATACATAGCCTACATAAAACTGAAGATATATAGAATACCAAAACTATGTAAAAAACAAGTAAACCACCCAAAGAAAAAAATGCTTAATGGCCAACATATCTGCCAAAATACATCAAATTGATTTTTCTTAATAACTACACTAAAAGAGTTTAAATATGTATATAAAAAAAATTGGCAGTCAATTGGAACAAGTGTATGGCTTATAGGTGTTTGTAATTTGTACTAAGCAAAGTATTGAAGACTCTATTTGGGTCCCCATGAATTATTTTAAAACAATTTTAGCTCTAATTTGTATTTGGTTATATCATATTATTGAAATTGAATTGGATCAAGTATCAAATGATTTGATGTTTTGTGTTTGCACATAATATAAAAAGAGTGTTCTGTTTACAGAAATTTTGTTTTTTAATACATGCATATAAATATATAAAACCTTCCTGAATATCAAAAAATCTAGACTTTCATTTTGTAGTTTTATTTTGATGGCATACATAGTATCTGTTCAATTTGTGTCAGCTATGCAAGCTAAGGTGAACTTGATGAATTCAACTAATGCTAACAGCAAACAGTATTCGAATGACCATATCCAAAAAGACAAATGGATTAAAAAAGTATTTTTTTAGTACAAATACTTTTGTCTAT
>JAVSBT010124101.1:0-15067 GCA_033118115.1 Pharyngocirrus eroticus
AGGTACGTAAAATACGTCAGAGTTAGGTTCTTCATAAGTCGAAATAGATTAGCATGACCGACAAGTTAATCATCAGTTGTCTAAATCCTATTAGAGATCGGCACCGTACGCCACGCAATCGTCGGTAATGCGCCGAGGGTGCTAGGCATAGGCTCCTCATAAGTTACGAATACAATGGCTTTAAAAAAAAATATTCATAGGTTAGGCGAAAGCTAGCCCTGTCACACTATAACTTATTTCCCAACGTTAAAGGATTTTTACCAACATGCTGGTGAACGTTGACAAAAGTTAGGAGTAGGTTAGGAGTAGGTTGTATACGCTAAAAGCACGCTGTTATACGCTGGCATAAGTTGTCATACCCCGAGGCAAAAATAAATTTTTGAGTATGCTCAAAAAAAATCGACGTTTGCCGACGTACAAGATATAGGTTATGCATAAGCTAAAAGGACGCTAGAAGAACGCTATATATACGTTTAAAACATTAGAGGTATTTAGGTGGGAATTAGGGTGTATCTTACAGCTAACCTATCAATTGCCTACAAGTTACTTACTTCTAACCTATATCTGGCGTTTGTGCAACGCACATTAGCGTAATCTTATGACAGAAGATAGTGGCCCATAAACCACGTGATAATTGGACATGCGCCATGAGGGCTGTGCATATAATTAGCATATGTTGAGATTATGGGCAATATCAAAGCGTTTTTATCAGAGGTTGGGCAAAGATTAAGCACGCTGGCAACACGCTGTTATACACCATGAATAGGTTATTGACAGGTTGGGCAAAGGTCGAGCACGCTGGCAACACGCTGTCATACATAATAAATAGGTACAAGTAGGTTTGACATATGCTATGTGGACGTTAATAATACGTTTTAGTGTGACTGCGGCAGTATGCCGACGTTTTAAAAACAATATACGCTAGATGTAAGTCCTCTAATACGTTATAGTGTGACAGAGCCATAAAGTAGATGTTATACCTTTCACTCTCCTGGGCAGGATGCATGTATTTTCTTATAATTATTTTGGCCAAGCTGTAATAAGTATCTTTATGATTAATGTTTGCCATTTTAAAGTGGCCTTCTCAATTTCTAGTTGTTCATCGACAAATCTTTTAATCATGGCTTGCTTGGCATTTTGGTGTTTTTTTGCCAGTTTGTCTACAGTGTAAACACATAAATAAGCAAATCAATCAAAAGATTGTGAATTAGGCTTTTAAAATCGTTACCAAAACGCAGTAGCAAATCAACAAGCCTTTAATTTTGTTCTACTCATTCAACAAACTGCTTCATGAAATTAGTTTTAGGACTGAATCAATGAAATATGCAAGATCACTGCCCAGCTTATGCACCGGACAGATTTATTGTTTCCTACCTGTTCCAAGTGCGGGAAATGTGATTGAACTGAGCTTTAGATGTTCTGCTTCTTTCAATGCATTTTTTATTGGCTTTTTCCACTGTGAAGCATCCAGTGGTGCATCTAAGTGAATAATGTGGCTGCAGCGTAATTTACCTGCTAGGGTAACAGCAATTCCATTTTGCATTGAACCTAAGCATGTTAGAAAACAAAAGGTGGAATCATTTCAATCTTGCTTACTATGAATAAACAAGATTTTGCTAGGATGACTGCAATCAAACATACATACCAATTTTTTTACACTCATCAAGAATTTCAGTTCCCCCTGTTCTTAAGATCGCTTGTGACATTTGTCCTGTTTTTCAAAAAAAAGTGAAAGCATTTTTTTCTTTATTAATGTAGAAACAAGGTATTCAACACATATCTAATATCAAAACTCAATTATTATTGTTTCCAGCAAATTAATTTGCATTTTGAAAGATACCTCTAAAAATACCAAATTTTTTATGTTTTATTTTCTGGGCTATATACATTGGCTTTGGTTTTTAAGATGGAAACTAATTGATATCAATGGGAGGTTAAAATCCCCAGAAACATTTAAAGGAATATTTGGAGTCCCAAAAAACTTAGGGTTTGGGCAAAATAACCCTTTTACACAATAAATCAATAAAATTTGCTTATGAGTCTGTTTGATGAAGTTTCTTTAGATTTCCAATAGAATCTAGGATCAAGTTTAACAAAAAAAAAAAAATTTTTTTTCATATAAATACCTTTACTCAGGTCTAAATTTGGATTCGTACTGTTGACAATAGCATCAGTAGACTCCTGGGTAATATCACCACCTTGCATTTTTAGTGTCACAGTTCCAATAGTTACTTCAAACTCTGCACCAGGGGATGAAAAGATATCCCCAGTTTTAAAAGTTCCCCCTGTTTCATATCTAATGGCAGGCTCCATTGCTAGATTTTCAAAGTATGCAGATGAAAAAGTAAATTTAGATTGAAAAAAAAGAAAGTTGAAAGAAAGGAAATTTATAGGTACAGATTTACAATTTGATATCTTTATATTAGTGTTTCAATTTTATAGGTTCACATATGAAACACATACACAAATACAATAATGTTTCAAAGCGTAGGACAAATAGAATATATATATATAACTTATTTTACATGATAAACATATATAACTCTTTAATTTCTAATCAAAATGTCTGTGTATAACTAATCTGGTGATTGTCACATACCTCTCTTCTTTAAGTTCCTTGCTGGGGGTTTTTGCTGAGAGAAGAAATTGAACCCAGATGGTTGTCTTTGTTTCAACTCTTGTTCAATTACCATGAACCTTGGTGGGTAAAATATTGACTGTTGCTGAAAGGCCTAGATTAATATAGTATTTTATGAAATAGTATAAATGTAATATTATTCAAAGGGAGTTATCTCAAAATCTCAAATTCATCCAGTTGAAGTTGATTTTCGTTGAAAGAAAAAAAATATGAAAAACTTTCACCTTTATGGTTTTACTGTCACTCCTGTAGAGACACAAATAGACAATTGACAGAGACTTTGGATTAAATTTAGATATTTCTCCAAACATTGCTTTTGCCACCTCAGAAGGTGGGTATCCTCTAAGTCCTGTCCCAATTGCAGGGAATGCTATTGTTGAATGACCATTGCTGTCTGCCTTGTGTAATGCATTTCTCATAAAAGTTTTAAGTCTCTAAAACAAGGAGAAAAAGAAATATGTTTGTCATTATCTGGGCAATCCTTATTGCAAATTTAACAATTAGGTATGCCGTTGTTAACAAGGTTATATGGCCCAGAACAAAATTATAAATACATCACCGAATAATGAAATGAAGAAGTATAAATGGTTTTATTTTGATTACAGATTAAAGACTAATTTCCTAGAATTCAAGGAAGACTCAATACATCAGAAATTTGCCAGTTGTAACATTGCCTGACTGGGATATGATTTTTCAAGGGCTATTCAGATATCATTGAGTCAGGTACACCGAATTTCACCCTAAAACTTTATAAAGAGTGCACAGCCTACTGGGACTCTCTTTTGGTTAGGGACAAAGAATAATTATTAGAAAAGCACCCTTTTCTAATACAACACACATTGTCTGCCCGCATCTTTGGGAGATGAAAAATGATCACTAGCCACCAGAGTGCCGTTTGCCATCAAGTTTGTAGCTTTTTCTAAATATGTTAGATATAAAATATGGGACCATTTAATAAAATCCTTTTTAAATGACAAGGAAATATGTGATGGGTTTTTATGTTTGTTTAGTATATATGCAAAAATGTAAATCATTAACGAACTGTTTTGGTAGCAGACACTCATTGCAGTCAAGCTTTTTAAAATCATGAAATATAATAAATATCCTGTTATTTTGCAGAGGTTTTATTGAAGATCAAGAAGGTTGTCTCATAGTTTCTCGATGAGACAACAACAAATTTATATTCATGTATTGTCATTTCAAACATTCTATCAACATACTTGTGTTGCAGTTCCTGTATCCCATCTATCTAAACATCCATGATACACCTCCTTACAGGATAATTTACAACCACTTGTAGCAACAAATTCCCCAAAGGGTAGACCATTAGGAGGACAATTGGCTGTGGCTTCTTTCTGGATTTTTGGACCTGCAGCAGTGAGGATGGAATTGGAAACAGCTCCATTTTTTAGCTGAAGTTCTGATGTGGTTGAATTAACAATCACACATACCTGAAATGTATACAGCACTTCGTACATGAATCCAGGGCATTAAAAGGGGAATTTCTAGATTTCTAATTTGCCCCATAGTTCTTTCTTGAACATTATTTGAAAGAGGAAGTTGCATTCTAAGCAAGAAATTCCTTAACTGTTTCAAAGCTTTTGAAATGTTGCATATCTTTGCAATGTTTATGTCAATAAGCTTTGTAAGTCTTTTGTGTGAATTTTCTGGATTTACATTTTATTGTATGAATGTATATGTGACAGGGGGGCCCATAAGAGACCAATTTTTTAAAATCTGTCAACCTCCTTGAATAACAGATATAACATTTCAAATATTAAACGGTTACTTTTTAAGAATAGTTACTAATATGTTTGCCGTGATGATTTCACACAAGCAAAGCATAATAATCATAGATCTTCTATAGGAAGTAAGAATACATTTTTTCCCTAACAATTTTTCATTAGGAGATCAACAGAATTAACGATTTCAAACCTGGATACAAGAATATCATACAATCTATCCTAGGACTAGCATGTGTCAAACATATGCTGAAGAGGTGTATCTAGGCTTTATTTTTTTAAACAGTAAGTGGTATATATCACCTAAGGATTTAATGCAATATTTTATCAAATTGTGTGATATCATGTCATTCAAGAGAACATTAAATGAAACTTGCTTGCCGCATCATTTTGTTTTGATTCATGTAAACAAACTTTGTACCAACTGATATTTATTAATGCTTTTCTTACCTTTGCTTTGGCGATTTCTTCAATTTTCAGGTTTACTATCAAGCCATTTTCACAAGTATTATAGGCAGCTGTTGCTTCAAGGAAGGGAGACACTGCTGTACTGTCTGCTTGATTTGTTGGTTTTCAAAATTTGAAGAAACAGGAGCATTGTTTATTTTCATGACAATACTATGGTGACTTTTGATATGACTGGCCTTGCAGATTCACTTAGATTCAAGACTTGACCAAGAATTAAGTAAAAATAGAAATAGCCCATATTCTCACATGAACAGCTTATCTTTGATTGGGAGATGAAACAATAAAGGACATCATTCTTATCTTATTTGGCAAAATAATCTGTCACACTGATCTAAGTTTGCAGGGATAAATTGTTGTAAAAGGTCACATATTTGAATATGTATATACCTCTTATAACATCACTTTTGGTAATTTCTTTCATTGCCTTCTGTGCTGCAATATTAGCTGACCCTTCTGCCACTTTTTCGACCACTTTATCTTTACCATATACTTCTCCCATTGCTTGTTGAAAAGCATCTGTAATGTTTGGACCTTTATCAACCAGATGCACTTCTTTAATATTGCTGCCTGCTTGCTTTCTAAAGTAGTCCCTCACAGCTTCTACAATTGTTTTTGTTGCCTCTTGTACTGGATACCTACATATAAATGAGAATTACAATTTATGTATCAATATATCGCAATGTGATAAAGATTTGTACCACTACAGGAAAGGTGTTGTGGGGTTATTTAAACAAATAATATCACATCACCAATACATGTCAACTGAATTCTAACAACTTGATCCATATCAATACTGGATTTTCTGCTACTATAGTGTAGACGATAATCATTTTATCATTCCATGAATCAATGAATCATTTTATAGATTCTTACCCAAACAACCCTGCACTAAGAGCTGGTATTGCAACTGTCTTTAAATCTTGGTTGTCGGTTTCTTCAAGACTCCTGGTAATAGCATCCTTCAGATGTTTTCTTTCATTGTTCTGTCCACCTCTCCATTTTGGCCCAACGGCATGGACAATCTTTTTACAAGGGAGTTTTCCAGCAGATGTAATAGCTACACCACCTACAGATAGTTTTCCATTTTTTTCCACAAAAAAATCACTTTCTTCTTGTATTTTTAAGCCACCTACAATACAGCAAAAAATTGTACAAAACCTGAACATTTTTTAGATAGTAAGTATATGGCTTTACTTTTCAGGAATCCGCAATAATCAATTCAATTACAAATAAGATACTCCTTTATGTTGTCATACAAAATTACCAAAATTCAAAAGTATTAAATTTAGCTCATAATATCATCATCATCATCAACATCATCATCATCATCATCACCATTATAATAAAAGTAATAATAATAATAATAAAAATGACGATGATGATGATGATGATGATGATAATAATAACAATAGTAATAATAACAATAATAATAATAATAATGATAATGATAATAAACAAAATGTATACTATTAATGATTGACAATATAACTGGTTAGATGATTCCACATAATAGTGATGATAATAATGATGATAAACTGTTCTAATGGGACTTTAACATGGAAAATTTACTTTTTACTATAAGTAAGGAATAGGGTATTGCTTCTTATTTGTACAAATTCTGTAAGTAGAAGAAATAACAGGATTACCATGTTTTACAAGATCCCCAGCTAGCCCTCCAAGGTGTTGAAGTTCCTCATTAGCAGCATTAACCACTGCGTCAACCTTGTAATCTGTCAAATTTCCAATGACAACTAGGATATTACAATTGCCATCTGTCACCATTGCCATAGCTCCTGAAATTCTGCTCTGATCACTTTGTGCTCTAATTATAACAATGCTATGTTGGCTTTCAAGAAGTTCTATGTACATTTTTCCTCTTTGTTCATTGAAATATTTGAATATCCCAGGTTTGCTGCAATGAAAAATGTCCTTCAATACTTTACTCTGGATGGTTTGCAACCTGTTCAGAGATGGCGCTTCTCCATAAGTTGTACAATAGACTATAAATCCTCCATGATGAATGTCTGGTTTGATTTGAACACTGTGGGCCTTAAGATCAGATTCAATTTTGTCCAATTCGCCTTGTTTCTGGACTGATATAAATTGCACAAAGCCAGAATCCATGGGGACAAAATGCTGCAGGACTGTGTATTCTTTCACAAAACCTTCAAATTCTTCTAACGCAACATCCATGACCCTTGTTATGGCACTGATTCTAACATTGCCTTTGTCTAAAACCAACTTTAGACATCCTTGGTGTTGTTTTTCTAAATTACTTGCAAATTCCTCCCATGTTGTTGTACCAAATACATCCCTAGAGTTGTCAGGGATTGGCATTATCTTCAAAAAGACTTCATCTGTAATACATTGACATACATTGTCAAGTGTCATTTGATCCATGGCTAACACAGTCAAATTCTTTCCTTCAAAATCTGGGAACCAAGCAGCTTCTAGCTTTTGCTGTTGGAGAACAGATTCCACATGACTTCTACACTCATCTATAGTAATCAAGTCTAGAATATCTGCTTCCAAAAGCACATTTCTGTTTTTTATGGCTGAATTCATCTCTGACAATTTCAACTTGACAAGCAAATTGTCTTGAAACGACCCCTTCATTGTTACAAGTTCTCTTTCAAAATCGATGTAAATGTCCACATGATCAAACTCGTTCTTTAATTCTTGATCAAAACCTACTTTTTTCATCAGCACTAAGCCACCAGGTTGAACTTTATCATAAGCGTCTTCTATTGCTTCAGATTCCCTTTGAATTTGTTTCATAATGTTGTCATTGATATCTGATATCTTCTGGGAAAATTCCTGTACCGGCTCACCTTTTCCAATTACCTTCAAAGTATGAGTTTCATTGTGTAAGTCCAAAATGCAATCCTCTGTATCTGGTTGGTTTAAGTGCTCTATTTCAGCTATAACTCTATCCCGACCTTCTTTTGTAATATCCAACACTTTTTCCTGAATGTCCCCCAATGCTTCATCTAAGCCATTCTGGACTTGCTGTTTCCATTGGTTTGGAGATATGTGACGTAATCCAGAAGATTCTTCATCAATATACTGAACAGTTATTGCATTGTCAGCAATAGCTTTATCCCAATCAATTTTCCCCTGGAGCTTAGCCAGGTTGTCATTGACCTTTGATTTGAATATTTCTGCTGTTCCAAGAAAATGCATTATGGACGTTTTGGTAGTTGTGTATGCAAAGTTTTGGGGCAATTCTCTTCCTCTTTGTGATCTATCATGATCTGGTGGAATCAATCCAAGTTCTTTGTGGTAGATATCCACATCTAATTTACAGCCTTCAAGATCATGATATTTCTTTTGAAGTACTTTTTTCATTACTGAATTGAAAATAGAAGTACAATGTTTATGTTTCAGTAAAACAATAATATCCATTTGAATGCAACCCACAAAACCTTAATAAAAACATATTAATAAAGCGTAAAAGTGGTTATGATAACAAAAATGGTGTAAGTACTTTTGAAGAATAATTAAGAAGAAAAACATTAATAAAAAAATATATACACGCTGATACTTGCAAGCTGTCTTGGCTCTAATATTGTTCTACATTTTGAAAAAAATAATCACAATTCATAGCTAAAACAAAAAAGTTATAAATATTTATATGAGTGTTGCATTACTTGTTTTGAACAGTCTATTGATTTTAAGAGAGTAAACCTTTCAACAAACAATTGCAGATTTCAAGGGCCCTAATACATCCCTGTAAAAACAATAATGAAAAACTAACCAGTATCTTCTTTGAATTTCACAATGAAGGCACCTTGATATTCTTCAATTGATTCCACATCTCCGCCACCACTTTCTTCTTTTGACTCTAGGTACAATTCTAAATAACCTTGGTCTACATCCGTTTCAGCAAACACTTGTATGCATGAGGGTGATGCAACTCTTCTTATGTTTAGCATCTTGCCCTTTATGGGCTTGTTCAAGAAATGATGACGTAGATTTTCAAAGGCTGAAAAAGAAGCAAATTTGCATTTGCATTTTGCATAAAGATTACAAAAATCAAAGTGACACCTTGTATTTTGAAAAGATTAAACTTACATGGTGGTTCTTCATATTTTGCTAGTGCCACATCTGGTTTTAGACCATTCACAACAGCTTTGATCTTTTTCTTTCCAACATCCTCCAGGGTATGAAGGAGAAGATCAGCACCCATCTCTTTTGTTAAGCCTTCAACTACGATCATTCTTGGATCCATCTCACCTTCCAGGTCTTTTACTATGTCTTTAAACCCTTCCAAAGGCTTAACACTAAGTTTTGTACCATCCAATTCTAGGTGGGGTTTTAGCAAAATTCTTTTCACTACTGAACAAAATAAATAAATAAGAATGTTAAGGCAAGTAAAGGCTGATGATGTTTGTTTTGTGATATTCTAAAGTTTAAACAAATCCAAATGTAAAAAGAAGATATGGCAGAAGTAATAATCAATTTACCACTAGTGTCCTCAAAAGTTAGACAATATCTTCCATTTTCTTTATCACAGAATATATCTTCCACCTTGTCTCCTCCAGACATGCTTCTGTTTCCAAAGAATGCTTTCACATTGCTTTCCAATGTTGTCTGTTTGACACCAATAACATCTATAGCGCAGGTCTGTACAGGTCCATGTATTGACAAATTGGAAATTCCTAGCTCCAACGACGATTCCAAGTCTGATTCCTCCGGTTTGTAAGCACAAATTGTTAATTTGACACCATCCAAATCAAGTGTTTTTCTTCTAAGAACTGATGCACCATCTGTGAAAAGGATGAAAAAAGCTGCCTTTTTATTTTACTATGAATATCCTTTGAATAACATGAACAAACATTTTATCATTTGAATAGACACAATAACTCGGTATAATTACCTTCTCTATCTTTGAATAGCACAATAGCTACACAGTTTTTTGATATCATAGAAATTGATTCGATGGGCCCCCCATCAGATCTGGGTTTGTTTTGAAGAAACAGCTCTAGGCTTTTCTCGTCCAAAGTCTCTGACTCAGTACCCCTGACCTCAATTCCCAAAGGAGGAGATGGGGGTCCTCCTTTTAAGGCAATCATTGTTCTACCTTTGGAATCAATAAACTCTCTTTGGACCACCATCTGATCTGCAACTAAAAAATTACAAGATAAAAATTATAAATTTGGTCACAAATTACAAATACATGGAAAGTTCTTTTTAATGAGCCCTGCTCAACGGCATCCTTTTAAAATAAATGTTATTTTACCTTTTGGGTCCTTAAAGCAAATGTATGCTATCCCTTTTTTATCCCTATCCCCTTTCTCATATTCAAAATGTGTGAACTCTCCCCCTCCTTTCTTCTTATTTCCAAAATACATCTTGAGTAAACGTTCTGATAAGTCGGCTGCAATTTCAGTAATCTTCACCCAGTGCGGATCAACACTGTCATCTTTCTTGTCTTGAGAAAAAAAAAGAGTTACATTTTAATACTGCATGTTCCAAAACTACACTACTCACAACTTGCTATGCATAATATAGATTTTTGCTGATATGATATTCAAAAAGGAGCAATTATGTTCCATTTGCTAAACTAACAATAAAATTATAAAAACACAAACACAACTAAATGTCAATGAAATGTAGTTATGGCATATGCTTAATGCATATAATATAAACCTAAATTCATAATTGATCTAATCGAAAAACCCTAACAAAATATATATTGAGTGGCGCCTAAGCACGCTTGAGAATGAAAACAAAGAAACGAGCAAACACTAGGCGGCAAACAAAGTAAAAAGAAAAAAGGGAGGGGTGGCAGGGGAATTTGTTTTCTGAATCCTCTCAAAGACGTCTCTACTCAAGCAAGTCTTGAATTGAAAGGACCTAGTGATAGTGATCACTCTGAACATTTTTTTTTAAACGAATACATTCGCTTTAAATCCATTTAATTCCAATTTTTATACACATCGATCTTTATTTAGGTAAATTTTGATTTTCAGAAACTCCAGCCTCATTGCATTACATATAGGGCACTGCTTTTTCTAGAAAACAGATAATTGTTTTACAACTTGAAGCACTCTACTTAGACACTTTTGGTTTTAGACTTATTCGAACTGCCGATCTTGCCATTTAGTATCCATTCAAATGATTTGGTTCCAGGAAGGGCCATGTTATTGATATTTTTAGGTACCTGACCCAAAAAGGTAGCCCAAATTCTTTGTTTTTAACACAGAACCATACAAAGGAATTTGTTATTTAGAAAATATCATAGACAACTTTGTTGTAGTGGTAACAAGGCAAAAACCAAGAATAATTTTTTATGGTTTTCAGCTGTTAGACTTTGATTTTTGCATGTTTTTTTTTTAATTCCAGGAAACATCTTGGGTACAACAGGATTCCATTGTTTGACTACGATTGTAAGGAACAATCTATCTGAGTTCAGCAATAAGGTAGGAAAACCTATTGTTAACATTCTAATGATTTATCACCACAAAAATAAACGTCTTGTTTCATCCTCAGTATTTACCATGTTATCAGATGGTAGCTTTAGGTGTTCATTTTTGTTTGTTGCTTAACTTTGTGATTTGTTAAAAGGGATATTATGATAATATGATATATGCAATGGTATTAATCATACAGACTGTTTTTTACAATAATATAAAAAATTTAGAATCCTGCTGTACCCCAGAAAAAGCCACAGATAAAAACCTCAAAAGCCAGTTTTTAGTCAGAGTTATTGATCTTTGATCACTACAACAAAAATGTCTATAGTATTTTCTAGGCATCCGGTTCCTAATTAGTCATGGTTCTGTAAGGAGATCCAAGGATTTTGGCTACCTTTTTGGGGCCAGTACCTAAAAAGGTCAAAACCCTGACCCTTCCTGGAATCAAATTACCTATATGGTTCATAAATGGCAAGATCAGTAGCTTCAATGTGTTTTTACAAACTAAAAGTGTCTAGGTAAAGTGCTTTAGGTTGTAAAATCATTGTCTATTTTCTGGAGAAAGGAGTGCCCTTTGGTTAGTGCATTGAGACTGCTTTTCTAAAAATCAAAATTGACCTACAATCTTGTACCAACCATTATAGATTTAGATGTAATAATAAAATAAAGTTATGTGAAAATGTGGAATCAATTGCTCTTCTTTTGAGCATTTTACAGCAAAATCTATTATGCATAGCAAGTTGTGGGTAGTATATATTGATTCTATTAACAGCTACGTAATTTAGATAAATCTCATTCAGACTAGTTACAGTGCAGAATCCATTTCATACAAACCTTTTCCAAATGTTCAAAGTTAGGCATATTTTTACCATGAATTTAATTATTATGATTCAGAACACTTACCAGAATCCATCTTTTCAGCTTATACAGCTAATGCCCCTTCTGAAATCTGATCATAACAAAATTCAGTTTTGAAAGTTAAAGGTTATGATGTATGTTCATAAAGAACATATATATCGATTTTGAAGAATACATTGTCAGTAATTAAAATGAATAGATTCTGTTAGGAAGTAGTAACATGCTCTAAAAAAGTATTTAGTTGAGTAAAATTATTATTTTGCTTTTGAAACACAGGCTTGTTATAAAAAGACAAACTTGTACAGCGAAAAAAAACAAGATAAATTAATAATTATAATAAGATATAAGCTGGAATTGTAACGTATATATATCTTCATACAAGACTATATATCTTCATACAATATAATAATCTTTATTCAACGAAAAGCAACCCTAGGGTTGAACTGTTACAGCTACATTATGAAAACAGATGAAATGAAAGTGATGAAATTATATGGATGACATAAAAAGTAAAAAATCACAATTGTAAAACATTAAAACAAAGACACCAGTCCATCAAACATTATATACAGTCTCTATTATTTAAAAAGATGTTTGTGATACC
Organism: Pharyngocirrus eroticus; assembly: GCA_033118115.1. NCBI lineage: Eukaryota > Metazoa > Annelida > Polychaeta > Saccocirridae > Pharyngocirrus > Pharyngocirrus eroticus. The sequence continues at coordinate 12,730 of JAVSBT010124101.1, forward strand.
AAAATTAATAAAAGTTTTCTTGTATCGTTCATTTCTATATTTAAAAGGTTTGTATTTTCTTTTATGTCTTAATGACATATGATTGTTAAAAGAGTTTTTTGGTGGTAACAGGTGATGAAGGGGATGGCTTTCTTTTTCAGTTAGTGCAAATAAGGAACTGCACTGTTCTATTCTCCTTTGTCCAAGTGTTGTGAGTCCAGCTGTTAGTAAACTGGCATTGTATGGAGAGTCAGGAAAGATGATTTTCAAAACTCTTCTTTGGGTAGATTCAATTTTCATGGTTTGTTCTTTGGTCAGTCCTGGGTGCCATAACTCTGAAGCTACTCAAGGACTGACCTATATGGTGGATTTATAAACTTCTAACATGTCCAATTGGTCACAACCTGCTCTTTTCAACATTCTGATGAAGTAGATTCTCTTTGCCCCCTTTTTACATATATAACTGACATGGGAGGTCCAATTTAATTTTTTCATTAAACAAAATTCCTAAAAGTTTAAATTCTGTCACTCTTTCTATTATGTTGTTTTCTAGTTTTATATTTTCAAGAGTTAAATTGTTTTTTCCAAAGTCAATGATCACTTCATGAGTTTGACTATTATAATTTAGTTCCATCTTATTGGTATGTGACCACTCAACAGCCTGATTTACTGCTAGTTGTAGCTGGGAGTTATCATCTGATATTTTACAACACTCCCAAATGGTGGTATCATCCACATATTTGACCGCTGGGCATATTGTTGATAGGCTATTGATGTGAAGCAGGAAAAGAGTTGGCCCAAGGCATGTACCTTGCGGGACGCCAGCCCTGGGGTGCGTCCATCCAGACATGGAATCTGCTATATTTGTTCTTTGTTTCCTGCCACTTAGAAAAGCATATATCCAGGCAAGCATAAAATTTGGTACACCATTCTGAATAAGTTTTTGGAGTAAAATGCTGTGATCCACACGGTCAAAAGCTTTACTGTAGTCTAACAGGAGTATCCTTATAATTGTTTTGGGGTTTTCAAGGGACTTTAGCCATTCTTCGTGCAATTTTATCAAGGCTTGGGTAGTTGACATTCCTGCTCTTGAACCGAATTGGCAAGGGTCCATTACTTCTTCTAAGAAGTCTGTATTCCAATCCCTTATAAATATCTCTTGGAATTTTGCAAGGGTTGGTGTTAAAGATATAGGCCTTAAATCTTTGTGGATTGATGTAGGTGGATTCACTTTTGGAATGGGACAAATGTCTGCACTCTTCCAAGTGTCAGGAACGTAGCTTTCTCTAAACCAAGAGTTCCACAGAGCACAAATTGGTTTAGCGAGAACAAAGGAATTATACTTAAGTAACCAGTTTGGAATGGCATCTGGACCGGATGACTTTGATACATTTATTTTGGACAACATTTTCTGAACTTGTTCTGTTGTGATAATATATGTGTGGGGCACAGCTTGTATTTCCATGGTAGTAATTGGATTTTCAAAAGGTAAAGGTTCAAAGTCTTCAGTGACACTCTGGAAAGCTGAGTTGATTTTATCTGCAAGGCATTCCATATCTCCATTGCAGATATCATTTGCTAAAGACAAAAGGGGATTGGACTTCTTTTTGTTTTGACCTGTAATGTCCTTTATGTTTTGCCACCATGCTTTTGGGTTTGACTTTTTAAGGCCATCCATTTTCTTTCTGTAATATTTTGCTTGTTGATTTTTTCTCTCCTGGTTTACCCTGTTCCGGTATTCATTAAACTCTTCTTCGTTGTTGTGGTAAAAATGGAATTGTCTGATTGAGATCATTTCAATGAATTCATCTGTGACCCATGGTTGATCGTTACTGTTGTGTTTCATTGATTTAAGGGGCATGTATTCTTTAATTAGGTCATTTAGGACAAAGGTCAAAGTTTTAAATTGATCCTCAGCAGATGTCAACTTATAAAAATCAGTCCAGATGATAGAACCCAAAGCTCTGGATATTGCAGCTTTTTCCTTTCGTCCTTGTTGTCTTTTGGTTACATAAGTGGTTTTTGGATGACAGTTTGTCATTCTTGGGCAATTTTTTTTATTAACGATTTTTGCAAAATGGCTGCCATTAAGAAGTAGGCCCTTATTGAAAAATTCTAAGTTTATAGAAAGTGGAATATTTTTGAAATTCATATATACTAAGCAAAGATATAAACGCATCACTTTATATTTCCATGTTATTTAGAGTTTTATTCAGAATGGCTCCATGTTTCATATTTTAGACATTTAGAGCCAGTTTTTTCTACTTGATGCAAAAAAAAAAATCTTTTGTCCTAGATTTCTAGGAATACTTAAGATATGATATATCTGCCCATCTGATAGATAGGATATTCCTAGAAG
>JAVSBT010124212.1:0-15060 GCA_033118115.1 Pharyngocirrus eroticus
TTATTTTCATCATCACACTGCTACATACTGTACTATTTTCGACATTTGCTGAATAAAATCAAATCAAATCAAAATCACTGTTCAGCTGCTACGTGGTAATTGCAAGTTGTCAACCATTAAAGGAGCAAATATAAGTAATTAAAAAGTACATGTATTATCTTTACCATTAGTAACGGAAGGATGGGTTCATATCTCAACTTATTGCTACTGTGTTACTTAAGATTGTTAATGAATACAAGACTTTTACGAGTTTTACAACAAACAGTGTTTAAAATCATATTTCTACAGTCTTTTTGATGTCATATAAGAAAATTTCTTTTATAAAACAACAGGTAAACACTCTTTAGGGCTTATTCATCAGTGTTTTTATGGCTATTTGTAAGTGTTCTTATTTTGTAAAGTAGTCCTTTAAAGCACCACACCTAGAAACCAACTATTTGGCAGTTTGAAAAAAGGTCAAACTATATTCTATTTTTGTCAGTTTTATCAAGGGTAAATGGCTAGAACTTGTTTCTATTGCAAACATTGTAAAATAGAATTGGGTTTCTCAAATGAACACTCAGGTCAATATATCCGGCCATTTGTTTTAACAAAAGGAAAAGGAATTAAAAGTTGACTTTTTCTATGGGTAATTGCTCAAGAATAAGGTTGTGGTTCAGAAAGTATATAACTTTGACAGAATTGGCCACTTAATGAGAGGTAATCTCAGAGTAAGGTTTGACTATTATCAATCTTTTTAAAAGGTCAACATGTTCCCTTATAGTAAATGTAAGAATACTGTTTACAGTTTTACTGTTTGTTGTAAAAGAATGATTGTTTGGTGCTTCTTTTCCATTGGTGGACAGAATCTAGTCTACAACCAGTGCCATCTACTGGTAGTTGAAAAACTAAATTCATCCAAACCCTGACCTACTTCTTTGGAAATCTTTTACATGAACAAGGCTACTTTATTATAGCATATGGCTTATCTGAATCATTTTTTACTAAAAATCATTGCAATAAAACAAAGGCACATACAAATGCTTATCAAAAATGTAGCACTTTGGACAAAAATGTCTGAAAATTGTGTACCCTTTTAATTTCAACTCTTCTTTTTTTTTTCAGAACATTACAACCACGGCATTAAAGCCTTTAGGAGTCCATGATCCCCAAAAAGAATACTTTCTATCCATTCCTACTATTGCCATGATTCCACTCTTTGAAAGACCATTTCCACTCCATGACAAAGCCATTCTGATGAGATGTTTGGAGTCAATTTTACTAATGAGATATCTTGCGAAGTGAATGATGGGATTTCTTTTGTCAAAGTTAATGGTCAAATACAGTAAAAAAGAAAGAGAGAATGAATTCTTAATGTAAAAGCAAAAAAATATAGTAGGTCACCTTCTGACAAAAAATTGGCACAGTGCCCATATTATGTCTCTTCCGACTGCAGTATCAATAGGCAAAGAAAAGGAAGTGCAAGAATCCCTTTCATTTCTTCTCTTTTAATTTCTTAAAATCATTGTTTTTTGTGTGTGTGGTTTTCTTTCATAGTCTTTCCCTAGACTTTTTTGAAGATTTTTCAAATAGGATTACCATCGTTGATTTCTTTTGTAGTCTATAGTTCAGAGGTATTATATCAAATTCAAACCTTAGATAATTATAGTTCTAAACATCGAATTTGTTAAAACTCCATTACATTTCATTCTCCACCATATTTATTTCTCCTTTAATTCAACATACAAAAATATTATATCATTTCAATTAACCTTACAATAAAACCTTTTAAAAGATAATTTCAGTTGTTATACAGTTTATTGATAAATGCAGGTAAACTTAATAAGAGATATTAAAACAATTATCATAACGAAAGAATGCTTATCACAACAAATGGTGGAAACTGAATAAAAAAATCAATCTAAACGTTTACTCCTTACAAACAAAAACGCAGAGAATCGACAGAAGTCAAGCGAGATATTTGTGAAGTCTAATATAAGAAGTAATCTTGTTCTTTATTTGTTGGAAATATTCCATCCAAAGCAAAGCAAAGCTTCACAATTCATTTTTTTGGGGAGTTTCTGTAAATATTTAATCAAAAACTGTATCTCTCATTCCTGTAAATCCAGGGATTGATTTCAGGTGTCCAAATAGATGGAAAAAAAGCTTTCTCACAATTCTAATAAATTCTACAAAATTATCCCAAAGTGAGATGATATCAAGACTTGACATATTTTAATAAAAACTTTCTCTGCAAACCTATGAAGGAGGGATATTTGGGTTATCTTTTTTTTAAGAGAAGGGATTCTTGCAATAAATTAAGATTATTATCATGTAATGGAACAGAAGCTAATGTAGTAGGAAGCTAGGGGAAATTTTGGAATAGTGGATGAAGTGATTCAATTGGAAACCAAAGTTAAACAAATGTTCACCAATTGAATTAATGACAAAAATGAGGACTATAGCTTTTTTGTGCACTGTTAGCAAAAATAGTTACATATGGTGTTTATTAGAGATATTTAATGGTAAAATGGCTATGAAACTAGGTTAATGATACCAACATATTACTATTTAGTGTTGTTGTTTTTCACTATTGGTTAAAATTAATAATATCTAGTGAAGTTGAGCACCACTAAACAAAGTGTTAATGTCATTCTACTGCAAAATATCAAGTACAACACTATGTCACAATATATCATTATTTTTATCAAAAGTTTGTTAAGGAAATACATTTTGTATCGTCATCAATACAGAAACATAACCAATTCAATTAACAATTAGCTACATATGAGAAGACCCCCCAAAAAATGGAAATGTATCATTCATTTAACCTTCTGAAAAGTTCCTTCACATGATTTGTAAGTAATAAAACTTAGAATTGTGTCAGTTATCTTGTCTCCAGGGAGAAAGGAATACATTATTTATCCCACTGTTTTGCTTCCCTTTGACCAGAGACAATAAAAATCGTCAGCCTTCAAAAAATAAGATTCTCATGATTATAATCACCAAAGATTATGACAAAGCTGCTTCTTGTCTTTTCCCAGTTTGGTCTAGCAACATTTAAGAAAGTCTATGATTGGAATACTTTGATGAAGGGATTATCTCAAGGGGGCCATCTTTCAAAGCAAACTAAGGAAGACAAATCTTATGACTTTTTCTATCGATTTAGTTTTTGTCTCACTCACTTCAAGATCAGAGGCCAAGACGGTGTCTTTTGAGGAAAACTATAATGGTGCTAGACAATGACATGAGGGCTCAACAAGATGAGATCTATCCTCACCATCAAATCATACAGCGTTCTCCCACTAAAGAACTTCCTCAAAGGAAATAAGTAAAGTGCTTTTAGTAAAACTCAAGCCCTTTTCTTTTCAAGAGCCATTCAAATGGCAGAGAGCTTTCTTGACAAAAAAATTGTTGAATTCGTTTATCTTTAGAAACACACCCATCCTAAAGATTTTTGAGCGACAACAATTCAGCTGTGCAAGACGTTTTCTTTCCTTTAAAGTATTTGACTTGTAACTTTGACAAAATTCAGACTCCACAATGGTTATTATGATGAAATAACAAATATTGGAAATACTCAGGAATTGTAGTCATATTAGCTACGCTATTTCTGTCTAAAAGCTTTGGAGTCTCATAGATAATAAGAATCATAATGTAAATGGAATCCACAATTTACATTTTTTTTTGTAAAAAAAAGGTTTAGAGAATAACACTGTTATTTATGAAATGCGTTTAATGCTGAAAATGTCGATGAAACAAAGCAAGACAATGCTTGTAACAACTTTCAGATGAAACGCCACGGATAGTTCTGAAGAAATAAAAGGTTTTAAAACATGAATGTACTACTACCTTAATACTGCAATTCTTCTCCTTAAAAAACATATTTTGCCAAACCTAATGAAATATACACTAATGGACTGTTAAACTATTTCATATGAGCAGCTTCAATCTAAATCATGCCGAATTAATCGCTTTCTCAAAATGGTAGAAAATACATCAAACACGGGGAAATATCAAAATATCAAAAGTTGATTCACATAACAAGATTGAATATGATTTCTAATTACTAAAGACTTTAAAGTTTAATGGCTGAGTATATTGCTCACCACTTTAAAAATGTCAAACTACTTCAGAATAATTCTTGTCATTACTCTAGCAAATCAACATAGGTCACTAACCAGTTTCTAAACATGCTACATCAAGTAGCCAATGATCCCCTTTTTAAGATGAGTCTATGCTAAGAACATATTGGTCCTTGGTGCAGGATGCTATTCTATGTTTATTATTGAAAACAATAAATCTTTAAGGGCAAACAAACATACTTAAAACAAAACTATATTCTTCTACTTTCCTTGATGATATGATGATATTTTGTTCTTGCAAAGAATGCATGCAAACATAGTATTTTCACTGTACTTTCGCTCCTCATTGGCAATTTTAATGAAAGATAACATGAGAACAGTGGGTTAATAACTTAATACTGCTATGGGCTTATGAGCACCAACACCATTTTCCTTGAAAGCCTGTAAAAAATAATTCACTTGAAACTGCCCGTATTTGAACCAAAGACCTTCCACATAGAATGCAAGCATGACAATTCAAGCTAACACATACAGTCTGACTAGTTAGCCGTTAAAGCCCCTTTGATATATATATGTGATAAAGATCGATAATGATTATGATGTTAATAAGTACAAAACTTCAATAGTGCCTTTATCTAGCAACTTCCATGGTAGTGAAGATCTTGTTGATGATGATGAGGGCTATAACAATAATGATTAGCTGATATTCTACCATTTTGGGCATACTGAATAGCCTTGGAATGATTATGTATCACTCACTCATTCCTCTGCAGTCTTGAGGTGACACACAAAGAGTTTGTCACTGATTGCAAGATTCCCTAGTTTTCATATATCATACAAAATATGAAAAAAACTAAAAAGGACTGCTTATAGGAGATACTGGTATATGGCATAGAGGTTAAATGCTGTCAAAGTTGAAATTGCAGGGACCCAATTCCAGCACTCCCATTAAAATAATGATGGTAATATACAGTAAATTTTCTGATAATGAGGTCACGGAGAAAAACAGTTTATAACAATTTTTGGGGAAAAAAACTGGTTACTTCTATCGGAATCCAAAAAGCAGGTTAATTAAAAATAGATACTGAATCACACCAGAGAATCATGTCTCAAAATGGTACTATTTCCTAGCTGAAAAAAACGTCTCTGAATATATTGATTCCTTCAGTCCAATTTGTGCCAACTTGCACAGAATCTAAATTTTCCAGCTTTCCTTTCAGCAAGAAATATACCCATTGTATGGTCATCAGTGTATACCCTAGGGCAAGTATGAACTGTTATTAAAAAAACTCAGAACAGTGGTTTCTTGATCATTGTAATGCTTGACATTCATGGAGTGTTATATTAGGTCTCTTTTCACTTAAATTGTCTACATGCTATAGCTATAGAATATATCTAGAAAGTATTTGTAAATGAGAAAGAGGTCTGTAAGTTTACAGAGATGGAATAAAATAAGAAATAACATGTGCCTTGAAATTCAAAGACACGTTTTTGATACATCCAAAATAATTGTATGAGAGTTATTTTATAGATAAGTTCTTAAACAACAAAGGAATTTTAACACCTAATTTTCTTAATAAAAAACATTGATCTTTTTTTGACCCAATTAAAATACTTAAAAGAAAATGCTACACAATCAGATTTTCCTTTTAGTCACATGTTCAAATTTCGATACACATCCTCAAGGCATATCAAACCTGTATTATCACCCATAAGTAAATCAATGTTAAAAGAGATTACCTCCACCTCCTTTAGAAATGACAGCAGGCAGCACAAGACTTCCAAGAACCAGCAAGTACTTTGTCCATGAAATTCCTACAACCATGATTAGTATGTTCAAATAGTTTAGATTGATCAGATAATCTGTTGCTTTAATGATGGGAAATTGCTTCCTTCTGCACACATAAGAATCTCCTTTTTTCTTTAGATATTTTTTTTTATTTGAAGAGAATCATTGATCCGTCTTGGTAAAAGTGCAAGAAAAAATCCCAAGCTTGCTATAATATAAAATTTTGAGTACTGACTGAATCAAAGTTTGCAGAACATAGATATGATGCTCTGTTTGTCTCTGAAATTTGTGCTCCACAATGTTGCTATGAGTACATCAGCTTTTGATAATGAATATCCAACTCAAAAGTACAGAATCCTATAAGTTTAAAGAGGAAATATATATGCACTGAAGCTGACTCTCGTCTTGTAAAATCATAAATAACCCTTCCTATTCCCTGGTATTATTCCTGTATAATCTTCTATTGAATGTAAGGTGCCAAATGTCCCTTCCAGTCTACACTCACATAGCCTTTTTAGCATTAGCTTCTAAATCAGTCTGTTCCTTTACGCTAATGCCCAATGACTTAAGAATCCCAGTTGATTCCCCATAAACAGCTTTGAAACAAAGACAGACAGGTTTTAAGCTGTGGAGTAGCAATTCCTCTGAAAGCAGCTCCCCTGGAAATACCCTTATGTAGTAGCCTCGTTTGCTTTTGTATGCTAAGTTTTGAGAGTGTATTGAATCATGAACTAAACTTGATTTCATATACACGTGTACACAATTCCATCAGAGAATTTTCGCCCAAGTAGTACTTAAATCTATACTTTTAAGAGCTTTCTCGACCACTGTGGTTTTGCATGTGAACCCTCACCCAGAGAAACCAGGCTAGCTTCATGCTAACTCTCTTTAGTAATATAATCAAATTGGGGTTACATTTTGCCATCAAAAAGTTAACAAAATTTAGAAGGAGGTCTATTCTCCCCTGCCCTACTTCATGTAAACCTCTGAGAGCCTTCTTGGCATGCTCAACAAAAGCAATTACAGTGCCCCTTTATAAGACATCTAATAAAATTGAAAAGAAGAAAAAATCAAACGAAAAAGTCTTCAAACTCAAAATGTGTATTGGCTAGCAGAAACTGTCTGAGTATGTTACCATCACATTATTTGTCACAAATCATGACTGAAACTTGTCTCAAAAAAGAAAATCCTCTCAATAATCCCAGATGCCAGGCTCACATCAGAGAATAAAGAGTGTTTGCTTCAATGAGGCAGTAATCTTTAAACTCTCACACTGTCTAGCATACATTCACTTACATCGATTGATGCTAACACTTTACTTCACACACAATTCCCATAGGAGGACAGTGTAATAAATAAAATAAGAATTCATCATTTCAATTCTCTTAATGATTCTTTCCTAAAGTCTGTCAACCTTCATATTCTTTTTCCCATTCAATAGTAATAAAAGCATCATGTATACATTTTAAACTTTAAAATATGGAAGATTAATTTACGATCTGTTCATTTTAACTTATTTATGTAAGAGGGCAGGCAAATATAGAGCATAGGAGGTCTTTCATGTGACTTTCCATAAAATGTTTCTAATTTTTGTAATTGCAATGCAATGTTGTCCTCAGGGGAAGAATACTATCACACTTTTAAATGAGATAATAATTCATATTGTCTAAGTGAAATTAAAAATGAATTGCATTTTTTTTTAGGCACACCAGTCTTCTGCTCAGCCTAGGTTTCTGGGGCAAAAGTGACCTAATCTTTAACATCATAGTTTAACTTAAGTTCCCGAAGGAACATACAGGAAGTCAGGAGATTGGCCCAAAACCTTTCAAAGGTCACAAGTTTATAACAGGGTTGCAACAGCAATCATACTGCCTGACCTCTTTATCATACTAATACAATCTTTGGAAATAATGTTTTTTTGAAACCACCAAGCAATGGGAAGATCAGTGTTTCAATAGCAGGTCAAGACATCATGGTGTGCCCTTGGGTAAGACACTAAACAACATACATGTATTTTCCAGTGTTCCCACTAAGGAAATGAGGGTGCTGCACTGAGGGTAGGGTCAACATAAAGGCATTCCGATAGGTCTGGGGTCACCAGATGATCTATACTGGCCATTAGATTCTGACTGTTTGTGTCCCATACCAGACAGTGGATTTTTTATTAGTTACTAAATGAGTAGAGATAGACAGGGGCAGTGGGTTTTGAGTGGGCGCAAAGCAGTAGATTTTTGTTCCCACAGGTCTGTATGCCTCATCTCAGTGGAAAAAAAAAGATTAATAAATTAATTGATATTAGACAAGCCACCTCCCAAAATATACAAACTTACTTGACTAAATATTCACTACAAAAACAATTAGAGAGATAATCTACGCTTGTTTACCAGTGTAATAACCATGACCTTTATGTTGACTTTTTTTAATCTTGTGATATACATGACATTCAGCCTGTATGTGGGTTTGTGTAATCAGTACTGCTTAGTCTTAAATATTCGTATCACATTCATTCTCATCATCTCCTACCCCTAGTGGTTTTACAATCTTCTGTAATAATGGTTTTTTCACCCCCTTTGAGGTGATAAACTAACTACAGGCTTTCTGGTTCATAAAAGTCAATTGACTTTGATAAGAGGAGCAGCTGCTGTCACTTGTTGTTTCAAATACAAAGTCTGACCTTAACCTTAATATATTGGTTCTATAAGTCAAAAGGTCACACCATCAAGTCATCATTTAGCCCCTTGGTCCAACATTATAATTAGTTAAATAAATGACTTATACCTTTTGTATGCGCTATGTCAGAAAGAATTTTATTACATAGTACATACAAAAAGTTTAAGTCATTTATATAATGCACAGATGAGCTTACACAACACAATTATAGTTAGTTGTTTAAGATACACATATTAATGATAAATGTAAATCAAGTTTAAAACAACTATCATTGTCATTGGAACCCTGGCTCATCAAGAACAGATGGATGAAGGCTATTGGCTATATAAATCTATACCATTTTGCCCTTTTCAAGCAGTAAACCGTGTTAGCAGTAATAACATCTCAAGTATAAGCCCCACAGCCTCTGATTTTGATTTAAAAGATAATTAATTGAATACAAGAATATCTGAATTTTATGACCTCTTAACATAAAGCCCATCTTAAATTTTGTAGTTGGACAGCTTCAAAGATTTTCTGAAGGACAGTTTTTAGTTCTCCTTTCTAAATTGCACAGTGTCTTCAATAACAGCAATATTACATTTAAATTCACAAGGGTTTTCACTACATAGAATACCAATCAAATTGAGCTGTATACATTCACAACAAAATCGGTTTTTATTAGACGTCAAAGATTGATAACTGTAAATTGTGTTGTCTACTCCCAAGAGATGACACAGGACGCTGTTCAAGAAGATGTCTGCAATTTGTAAGTCAGTTATCTAAATGCTATACGTATGTCTAAGGATGCATTATGAATTTTAAGACAAATATCGTTAAACCCTATGGATCTAAAGCTTTTGAAAAACAAGAATCAATTCTAGGAAAACGTCAGGATTTAGTCAAAGCAAATCAGAGCCCTTTTAACATGTAATTGCATCAAATTTTCCATGAAAAAGCAAATTATCTACTTTTCTATTCTGACATTTTTATTGTCCTTTTAAGTGGAAATGTTCTAAAAATAAACATCTGGAAAAGTATGGAATGAACAAACCCCCTTCACACAGACCATTGTATAACTTTTATTTTGAAAGTCAATTGCCTACACATGACAAGATTTGTAATCCTATCTCATCCTTTATAACAACAGATGAATGGTTTTTAATACAAGGGCAAGTTCTTTCTAAAATTTGATGGATTTTTTCACAAAAAACATCAGACTTTTAAAGCTTTTTTTATTGCCCATTTACTGTGAATCCAATTTACTCCAGCACATTCCAATGTCTTAACATTGTCATGAAGTTCATCTCTTAGTATTCTTTGCCCTGTTGAAAACATACTGATAGAAGTTAAGGGAGAGAGTCAGAGGGATAATATTTCCTCATAAAACAGCTACAGATCAGGGTCAGGGGTCTAGGATACTGTTTATTTCTAGTCATATCTTGTCGCATAAAGTGGTAAATACATCCATTATGTTTAGATTTTTTTCATCAGCACTAAATGCCTCATATATATCACAGTTAACAAAAGACATATTCTTGTTTAGGATCGGTATAATGGCTGTGAATACTGCTATAAAGAATGCATTAATCTTGTGTATTTCTAAATTTAGGATATTTCAAAGTACATAAACACAATCAAACATCATCTTCTGCAAGAAAAAACCTGCAGAATAATATGGTTGTTTTTGTGTTGCAAGGATCCTGAAAAAATGTAGCTGGATGATGCTGTCTGAGGCAAATATTTATGAAGAGGTTAGGAAACACTATTTTGAGTACTTTGAGTGGGTTGTTTAATTTGCATAACTTAGATAAAACTCGAGTCCTTCCTGTGTTTTTCTCTTTAATCAACTGGAGTAAAAGTAATGCATGCAGAGTAAAAGACCAAGATACATTAGAAGTCCAACGCATAGAATCAAAAATGAGGTTTGGAAGTAGATGGCTTTCTCTAGAGTCGTCTTTTACGTCCCAAAGACCCTATATTGCTATTGATCTAGCATTCAATAACCACTTTTTTTTTGTCTTTTTGCCTTTCGATTTGGGATTAAATTTTATCATCATCTCTACTCCCAATTGCATTTCTCCATGTTTCTCAAACTGATTGAGCTCTCTGCCTTCTATTTGATTTTCTCTGTGATAGCTGTCAAATTACAGAGACCTGCTCTAACCAGCTAAAAGGGGTCTCCTCATGTGGGGTAATAACATCACTAAGACGGATAGGGACTTGTTGAATATTTACTTGGATCTTCCTTAATATCTTGTAGGAGGTTTTAGAGACTCTCCGTTGTCAATGACAGCTGAATAAATGAATGTGATATGTAGGATGGCTAAGTCATGTAATTTTGAGATGAGGTCGTAATGTCATTTGTACAAATTTTCATAATTCGATATGATGGATGAATAATTTTTCTCACTTAAATCTGATTATGAATAAACGCTTTTTTATTACAATCTCATTAGACTGCTTTACAATTCTAATTTAGAGATGGAACGTTTTTTATCTAAACACTAAAAGAAGATTTTTTCCCCTACATGTATAAAATGTAACTTAAGAACTCACTTGAAATAATCTTCAATGAACGGGCTCTATGAGAATAGCATCATTCACAATACAATTTTTTTGGCTTCTCCTTTTTTTTTTGCGAAAAAAAAAATTCCAGCCTTGGGATTATGTTGTCTGACTTTTTTGTAGAATTTATGTCCCTGAGAGGTGAGGTTTTTGAAGAGTGGGATCATTAATTTTCTCCATCAGAGTGAATTCAGGTCTAAAATTAATTGCTTTAGCATAGCATAGAAGCCATCTATATCAAGGTTGACTTAGACATTCTGTGATCTCTGTTTTCTATCATAGCTACTCACTGAACGCTTTTTTTTTACACAATGTTATGCATCGTTAGCAGCACAAATGAACACTTTACTCATTCATGCTATAAGACATTCTCACATAAGAGATTCTAAATAATTCTACAAGATTTGACAAGGTGTCTCATTACCTTAGACTTTAAAGATAACATGAAACAATAGTCTAGGCCAAATGGAATCCCCTGTGAAATAAACAATGTCATAAAATAACTCATTTTGTTTCAAGATTAGTTGTCAATAGTGTCAACTATATCAAACCTCAAATGGAATATAAAAGGCATTCTTTATGAAGAGGCAAAAAACAAGTTGAACTTTTTCATAAATGACAACTCTGCAATATCCCAAGAGCATAAAATCCTATGATACTTTAAAGATGTCATGAGCCCAAAATTTGACGTCATACCAAAAAGATAAAGAGCAGTTAGGTGACTATATTGGTGGCCATCTTTTTTACCCTTTCTAAGATTAATTCTCCAATAAAACCAGCATCAAAGCATTGTCTTATATGGACAGGAGATGGAAGAACAAATTTAATTTTAAAAAATAGAAGATGAAAATAATGACACTGATAGCAATATAAATTGATACTTTCAAGTACAATGGTACATGTACATTATTATGTTCTACTTCTGAAGAGGAATTTCATTTAAAGAATTCTAAATCTTGTATACAAATCATAATGTAGAAAACCATCTTAAATTCCAAACCATACTATTAAGATACTGTGTGGGTGGGGTGATGTCCTAAATTTATTTGTTTTCAATCATGGACCAAATCATCATGAAACATTGCCTTTGCTTTATTTCCCATGGTTCCTGCTGCTGAAAAAAATATGAAAGATTGAAAGATGTTGGCACTGCATTTTTTTTCCTGTTCTTAAACACTTTTCAAAATCAAATCCAAACTAAGTCAATCAATGCTCCCTTAAATTAGATTTTCTCTCCTTACAAATTATTTACTTTATCTATATAATGAAAATTAAGCTCCCCATGATTTTAGGGTTTGTGTAGTCTATTGGCATCCGTCAGAAGCACAAAGACCCATTTCAAAATGTCTACATAGGATTTCACGAATCTTAGAACAAATTTAGGGTGATCCATCAAAATGTCTGCATCCAAATTTACTTTAATAAGCAACGAAAGGACACCGCCTCAAAAGAAAAAGAAAAAAAGAAGACTACCACCAAGTGAGTTTCTTTCTCTTCACAATCTCAAATAAAAAAGGGAAATGTAAAAAAAATGTGATTTTATCAGTCACCAATCGCAGCACTGACAAAGTTCTACAAAAAGAATCTATACCAGATGATGTGAATACTTCCAAATCTTTATCAAAACCATCCATAAAACTGAAAGTGCAACATAAGATCAATCAGTTTAAAATTCCTCAATGTCTTTTCTGGCTTAGGGATAAAGCTGCTTACTCTGATAGATTTGGTGATAAGCACATGGATCAAATAAATGCTACTTTATTTGGTATAGGGGTTCTAGTTTCAAAAAAAGTTTTAACATGTTTTCCTTTAATAAATAGAAAGTGTTTTTTGTTACAAAGGGGTTATATCAGTGGAAGCTCAACCTTTCATGAGTGGCTACAAGCCTCTAAAAGCTATTGCTTTTTAAGGACAATCATGAGATGGCATTTGGAAGTTCCCCTTGTCAAATCTTGCTCATTTTCTCCTTAAATTGTATATGTGGTGCAATGATGACAGTATAAAATTGAGGTATGCACCCATACTATTTTTAAAATGAGAATAACACCTTATACAACAGACACCACAATCAAAATAATGACAGCTAGGGCATTCTTAAATCATTGATAAACCAGGTCATTCCAAAATAAAGAGCATTTCCAAAACATTACCATAAAGGTTTGCCTCAAAGAATACTTCCAAAATAAACTTCACATAAGATACAATCAATATTCTGCGTGATATTATATATATATTTTTTTCTTATTCCTTGTCAAAGGGGTTCAAAAGTCTACAATTAGATCTCCCAAGCTCACTCTTTTAAAGGTCAATTAAGGCCCCCACTTGCTTCTTCTTTTATGCCAAGGTCATGAAGTATGTTGAAATATTCAATTCTCTTTGTACAGCATCATTGAAGAAATAATGTGTGTATGTATCCAACAAAGAGAGATTGTCTTTGTTGCAGGATAGGAGAAGGATCAATGGGACCAAGCCTGTAACTTGTAAGCTTACTCCTATAGGATACAAACACCAGCAACATTATTAAGCTGATTTTTAACCTTTTGTTCTCAAGACAAGAACAGATCTTTATTTTTCGTTTATAGTTGTCCTACAAAGAGCCCAAACTCAGACAGAGATAAAATTAATCAGGATATTGATCGGGATATTTTTATGAATTTGGAAAAGGGTTTTTCAATGTTGAGACATAAATTCAGGTCGTCCTGACTTCTAAGCAATCTCAAACTAGTTCCATTGACAAAAAACATTTCATATTACTTTGCACTGGGCCTAAATGTGATTTAGTTCAGCCCAAATTGCCTTTGAATGGGTGTTTGGGTTCATGGTCAACCTTTTAATACACTATTTTTTATTCCTTTACAGAATATACTGCCCATTAGCAAGATGTTCTGCACTTGAATTACTGCTGAACATTATGTAAATCAAACCTCATCAACAGACAACACTGCTGAAAATTGCTAAATAGGAGTGATGGATTTTTGACTAAGGGCAAAACACAGGCCTATTCTAGAGTTTATTAGTACATGTATTGTCGTCGTTTTTTTACAAATGATACACTTAAACTTGATTCCTAGGTTGGACAGATCCTATTTTAGAGATTTTTAAAAGTCTCTTTCAGGTGATCGTTGTGTAAAAATGCCATTTCCCTGATATTGATAATTATATCTTACATCATAATTATATTTAACACTTTCTGCTTTCAAACTCCTTGAAGTCTTTCCATAACATTGCAACATGCACAGTTCATTTTGAAATGGAAATATGATGAGACACTCGAACTATCTTAACGTCTATATGGCGAAATACTCTCATAAGAGATTAATTCCTATTTCATCACATAAATTTCATCTCTTTGCTGCAACTTGGTCAAAAGCAATCAGGTATTTTGTAAGCCCTTGTATAAGGAAGGCCATCATAAATTTGACTTAAAGAAGTAATAGTGGAGTGGAATACAAATGATTTAATATAAAAATCATCTTAATACAAAATCTTGACAGTTATCACTTGCAAACTGTACATCAAAATGGCTCTAATCTCTTAAGATGGTCTAACCCCTTGAGGCAGACCATTTTGATATCAATGTTTTACACTTAAAATTTCTTAGCGTTTGTAATCTTTATCTTGTTCTATGGATAAAAGTGTAAGCTGATCATATCTTTTGCTGAATAAGCATAATTTATTTGGCAATAACTAGGTAAGGCTATTCCAAATTGATTAGTTGGTCAATGTATGCAACCTTCTCATTTCGTTGTGATTGATAATTTTGAAATGAAAACTTTTAATTTTGCTTTTATGTCAAAATTTAGGCAACAAAATCAAGCAAAAATCTGTAGACTTATCAAAATACATGTTTGGATAGAAATAGAGGTTATTTGTACAATACAAGATATTTGTGCATACACCATATAAATCTGATCACCAGGCTCCTTTCCGTCATTTTGAAGTAAAAGATAGAGTAAAGTCTAATTTACATTGATAAAAAAATTTGCTCGA
>JAVSBT010124323.1:0-15060 GCA_033118115.1 Pharyngocirrus eroticus
AAAATCACCAGTAAAGGTGTTAAAGCTAGCAAGAAATATTTGCTTAAGCTTGAGCACGTAATTAAAACTGACCCCAGATTGGTACAAATGAAGGCCTTATTCATGGACCCTTTTATCATATTGATAGTTTTAAAGAATATAGATGGTAAAATGGCTGAAGTGAGGGCGATATCCATATGTGTATAGGAACAAATTACATTTCCATAATCTAGGCCCATTCATGTGGCTAGCCGGTGGACTAGAAAATAGTTTTCTATATTTTATCAGACATTTCTCACAAGGAGTGAATTATAAGTTGACATATTTTGAAGATAAACCAATAAGCTGATGAGTTATTCCAAACCCATATAGGAGATAGACCTGACCTGCTCTTTAAAATTATCCTTTAATAATGTCATGGGAACTGATCCTAAAAAAATACTGTATTACCTTTGTAAGTTAGTCTAACCTCTCCTAACCACCCTTTGTAATGGCCTTGAGGTGACCTTAAAGCAGAGGCGGGTATCATCATTTAGGAAGTTTTAAAAACAAACATACATACATACATAGAAAATAAAAATATTGAGCTTATTTACATTGGCCCCACTTGGGAGGTGACACTTCCTAGTGAGGTGATCTTGAAATATGGTTTGACTGTAAAAGTAGATATCACAGTGTATGCTGTTTCAAGGTATCCCACCGTTGACCTCCCAAAATTCTTTGATACAGTTAAATGGAATGTCATAGGTATCCTCCCTCAGGTTGTAGGCATTCAATTTCTGCACTGCTTGTCTTTCTCCCCCACACAGTGTGTACATCTTGGGTAGTTTTGTCAAAAAAAAATAAACCCAACCCCCCCTTATCCAACCCAATTTTCCCAAAATTAAAAGAAAAGGCCTTTTGGGATGTTTTGACAAATTCCTCCCCTCTTTTATCAAATTACTACACTGTAAGAAAATATATTTAAGTCACCCCCCCCCCCCCCCCATACCTAAGTATGAATCCCAGAAACAATCCATTGTGCTACAGACATTACTAGCCATCTGTAAGTTAGTTATTTTCAAATTCTTGAATTTGACTAACAAAGGAGACCCAGAAATGTTAAGTACAATGACCAGAAATCCCATTAACTTTCCCTCCAAAATGATCACTGTGCCAGAAAATTTTTGTTTCCTGTCTTCAAAATTGATTGAAAGAAGATGTAAAATCTACACCAAGTTTTTCATGGAATGATTGACGTTTTGTCTATAAATTGGCAGACTTTAATGTTCATCCACTAAGTCTTGTGTCGTCTGTCACTTCTATGAACATCTTAGATCTGATAGGCCTGTTGTCAATATATCTTTCCACTGTTCTTCACCTTTTTAGTTTTTTTTAGCACCCTTGAAATGTTTTATGCTCCTAAAAAATGTGTTGCTATCAGCTAGAAGAATGTTCTAGGCCTATAGTTTTGCAGAATCGTTTTACTCTCTATGAATTCTTTTTCTTACATATTATCTTGAAAATTGATTTGAAACAGCATGCAACTAAGTAGGTATAGGGTACAGAATTAAAAAATAACTTGTTAATTATTTTTCATGCATCATTCGTTAATTCTTGTTTTTGTGAGAAATAAACTTATTTTATAACATATTTTTGAAATATAATAAAAAAAAGAATAGCAAGTTGCAATACAGATATAGCTGTGGCTTACAGTAACCCTGGGGTAACTCAAAAGCACCCAAACACTTGGTTTAAACAAATATTATACCCCACCCCCACCCCTCCACACAAACCCTCACACACACACTCTTAAACATTAATAGATCATTATTATATGCGATTTATGAAAAAAAAAAAATTAAAAAAAGTGTATTTCACAAATATGATTTTAAAAGAGAAGTGGCATGCTAAGAATCATACTGACTTGGCCTAAATTATCAGTGTTTAACAGTAACCATGGGGCTGTGGCAATATTTGGATACCAAAACTTACTTTTGGCAGAAAATGTATTTTTTGTGTTCTTTGTTCAATGATAAAGTATATCTGTACCACAGATACTATCAATCTTTTTTTTCTCCAAATTATTTCAACTAAGTTTTTATATAGTAACAAAGGGAAAGACGCAAAAATGTTCTGGATTAAGCAGCAAGTCATTCTTATCTCATTTCAAGAATTTTCAAATCAGACAATGAATCAACAAGAAATGAAATAAATATTGTAAGCCTGGAAATAAATTGGTTAAATTGAAACAATTTAATTGCACAATGCAAATGAAATCAGTAATTGAAAAGGGATAAAAAGAATGTGCCAGCCACCAAGTCTCTGGTGTTGCCCAGACCCAGTATTGAACCAAGGACCTTTAGATCTTCAGTCTAACGCTCTCCCAACTAAAAAGTATTTGTTGTAAGTTATAAAAGCAAACACAACTGAGATATGGTTTTATAATAGTATTTTGGTAAGAATAAAGAATTATTGTAAAAAAATATTCGAATGAAATCAAGTGATTTTAGTATTTTTTCATTTTAATATCATTTTTTTTACAATATTTAATTTCCAAAGGAAACTTTTTTCATTTAGGAACAAAATGTACAAGGACTAACATGTATATAAGAAGCAATTACTATAACTCTTTCTCACTTGCTGCAACTTTGATTGAAATACATGTAACCTTTACTTCATAGGCATTCCAAACAAGTGTATTGTGGTAATTATGACATGATATAATGAGACCAGAAATACATGGAATGCCAAAGATTTAATCATATTTTATACAAATACATGTACTGTTACAATAAAACATAATAAACATTGTCTCTTTAAACAGGGTGGAGTCTGTGTCAAGGATTTACATTTTTGAAGTTTGGTACATCATCCTTTGATGATAAATATACTGATGTAAATAACCAATCAAAAAATAAGAAAAATGACATTAATCACAACAGTTATATCTCTCTGTTTTGGACACTTTATAGTCATTATGAAAATCTGCAGATTTTATGAGAAAGAAGAGAATTGTATTAAAGTAGAATTGTATAGACTTTATTTCACTGTCCAGTATAGACCTTTGCACACAGCTTCATAGTAGCAATTATGTTTAAAATATCACAACACTGTGAAGAAAATAAAGAATACTACTAGACTGAAAATAGACTGAAATATATTCAGATATATTCAATATAGATGACCTTTAAACTTTGCCTCAAAATAATTTCTCAGAAACAGGATCTGAAATCTTTGTGATATACATACATATGTATGTGATATGCAGAAGAAAAACCCCCTGACAATAGCAAATTTAGCAATTTTTAATGTTTAGCTTTTATCCCTAGGGAACTTCACTCTATAATAATTTTGTTTTATGTTATGGAATTGTAAAACTAGTACATGTATCAGTCGCTTGTGCTACAGAAACTCGAGTTAGGCAACTGTCTGGATGGATCTTATTGGCTTGAGTATGGCTTTATTTCTATAATACTACTTTACTCATAAAGATGACAAGGCATGTCTGTAACCAGGGGTTCTCGGGTTGAAACAAACTCTTTTTGTGGATCAAAGCCCCTTTCACCTGACATAGCCTTATAAAAATTGCCCTTTTTTCTGCAGTAGACCAAAAGCAAGTGCAATTTCTTGTTAGAAGTCCATAAAAATGCCCTTTTGTCACTTTGAATCATCCATTTGAAATCATGACTATGGGCCTTCGATATGGACATCAATAGTCTCATTGCTATTTTTACAGGAACTCTGTGATATCTATGCTGTATATGAGACAGGAATACTGGAAATTGTACCTTACTGTACCTTGGAGGAGAGGGCATCACTTCCTCTCTTGGAAGAGAGGACGTAAAAGCTTGTAGCACTTCATAATACATTCATACAATAACCATGCAATGACTGTTTACAAGCTATCAGAATCATCGTTCCTACAAGATTTCTGACAATAACAATGGAACTTTGGAAGTCTGCCCCTGCCATAGTGACAATATACAGAGACATTAAAACAAAGAAAACGTTCCAACCAGTTTGACTCTGTTGATGTTACTGTATCTGGAAGTTTGAAAACACATTGACAGTCATGTCAGCAAACATACAACAACATAGGTGTTAGGCAGATAAGGAAAATAGTCAAAACCTCTTCATCTCGGTGTTATCTTACTGAGTGGAGGAATTACTTTATCACATAAAGAGAAATAAAAAGTCACAGTTGCACCAGTTTTTTTAACACGACTACTTCAAACTAGGTCCTATGTATAATTCTAAAGAAATCATTTTTCCAATGGCTCCCATAGTCCAGTGAACAGCAATGGCATAAATCAGGGTGTGTGGGTGTTATTGGTAGTGTATGAGTAATAGCATGTAAAAGAACTCTTGTCATCTTTCAAATTAAGAGTAGCTATGTCAGCTGCGTGTTTGGCTTCTACATGTATATGCCCCCTTTATAATGGTCAGACAATCCCATAGTAGACCAGCTGTAACTGATTTAATTGGCGTAATTATGCAATAGCTCTTATTATTAATTATGAGAAGGTTACGTTTTGGATTAAATTTAATGATTTAAAAAAATATCACTATAACATTGAACTTAACTGACTGCTCATTGGCCGCCATGAACATGACTTAATATAACTCATGAGTGCCCTTGAAACACCAAAACATCCCCCCCACCCACCCCATCAAACCAACTCACAAATTACCATTGTTTCAAGGTATTACTGTAGCCCACAGGGATTGTCCCAATTCCATTTCTGATTTTAATCTAATCAAACTGTATACAAGCATATATGTGTTGTTAGACAGATCTTAGCTACTTGACAAGTTTTCCCACCTCCCTTAAGTGGTCAAACTAATGTTTATACACTTCAAAGCACCTAGTCAACTCTATAAGATTGGGCCAAGACACTCTTCACCTCTACCTTAACTCTGGAATGTAAATGGCAAAGTATTATGATCATCAGTGTTAAATTTATGTGGAGTGTTCTGGACCTTATGCCCTAGGTGACAGTTTCCTGGTAGAAGAGGTTGTGTTTTCTGACTCTAATGGACATTCTTTTGCAAGATTTTGGACCCTAAATGATCAACTGGGTGGCTTTTTAAATCAATCATTATTTTTTTTAAAAGAAGAGACAAAATATGATTAGATCGAAAATTGGAACCAGACTTTTCACTCGACAAATAAGTGGAAAATTAAAAGAATTTTAACGTGTCCTCTAGGTCATGTCATTTCATGAGATATGAATTACATGTGCTAAAAGTTTGATGCAAAAAAAAATAGGTTAATAAATATGGATTAAAATGTGATGAAAAAATACAATTTATCACACAAAGATGATCTGTCAACCCAAATGATCAAATGAGTATATTTGGATTCATTAATTTATGGATTCGTTTATGGATTCATGAATCCATTCATAATATTAATCAATCAATTAATTAATCAATTCAATCAATCAACCATTCTGTCAAACAATCAATCAATCAGTTAATTAATTAAGTAATTAATCAATCAATCAGATATTCATTTATATATTCACTCCTTGCTTCCTATTGTTCTTCCATCTTTCTGTCCCTCCTTCCTTCCTTCTTTCCTTCCTTCATGCATCCATCCATCATTTCCTTCCTTCCTTCCAGCCTGCCTGCCTTCCTTCTTTCATTAATTCATTTATTCATTCATTCATCTATCTTATTTTCTTTTTTAAAATCCAATTAACCAACATACCAACTTAAAAAGTAATCCAAAACAATCACATTCCTCATTAAAATACATGGAAAATATACATGTATAGTCAAAATACCACAAAGGCACCAGATATTGATGCCAGTACAAAAACCACAGCCATAATATGTCCACATTTTTCTTATTGTCTGAAAATATATATGGCATAATGATAAAGTATATATACAGTGAGAGGATATAGACATACTAGGTGGTCAGTATGTCATTCTTTGATATTTTTTTTTTCACATTTTTTCTCTCTTTGCTGCTATCAATCCCATTGAGATTTTAGCAATGCAAATTGCTATAGGACATATAAACATAGACTTTTATACATGTGTGTAGGTGATGTATTGTAAACTAAAACTGTGTGAATGAACCATTGGAATCCTATTCATTCATATCCATACATATGAACGCTTCTCAAATCTGTCAAAAAGAATCCATCACATTTGAAACTATGAGGCCAAGTGATAAATTGGTGTTTCTCAGATATGGTGAAGGTAAAATAATATGTAAATAAAAACATTATCGTATTGTGGAACATTTTTTGTTGTTGTTGCACAAGGCCTTAAATTGTTTTTATTATCAAAAAGCCAATAGACTTTAAAGGCCATAAAATAAGCTGTTTTTCACCCTCATATAAAATATCTGTAAACAGTGACCTCCAAGCCAACAACATTTTTGATGACTCCATATTGCTATACATTTTATATAATTGCGTCAACTGGAGACAGATTTTAAGTGAAATTTTAATTTCAATGTTGAAGTATTTTATTGGTATGGAAACAAATTCAAAAAGGAATATTTAGATTCCAACTTCAACACTATTTGATTTCCCCACAATCTTTTATTGTTTTTGGAAATGCATGTAAAATTTTACATGTAAGATAATAAAAAGATTGTAAAATATTTTAGAACTAGAGTGTCGATAGTCATAATATAATCCCACGGTAAAATTCTTATCACCAAATGCATTCTTTTCACTCCAAAATCTATTAATGGAAAGTAAAAGACCTACTCCACATTTTATATTAAAAGTGGTCTTCTTCAAATGAAATATACCATCATACGATATATGTAGCCGACTGGGGCTTTTAAAACATAGCATTTGTCTTTGATTTATGAACAAACACTCGAGTCCAAAATTAATATTGAAGATGCAGTCTTTAATATTATCCCATAAACTTAATATGTCTACAGCATAGATGTATTCAACAATATAAAAATTGACTTTAATAGATAAAAATGACATTCTCTACCTTAATGAATAATCTTGAAGAACTTAATGGTTCTTCAGCATTGCTTTGATATTGGGTTATTAGGCTTCTTCAACAACGATCTTGAGGATATTCAAAAGAAGGAAAATGATAAACACACTTCTTCATGTATAAAGGAATGAGATGTTCTTTTCATTGTACACTGCCTTAAATTAATTACAAGGCAGCTTATTTTCACCTCTGTTTTAAACACAATTCAATGTTCTTTACAATGCTGAATTCAGGTTAGCTATAATGACAAATGATGATATTTCTTTATGGTAGGGAGGACCATTGAATTATGACATATGATAAGTTCTAGGTAATAATCACTTTTGTTTGGGAAATTCTCAGGTCAATGTCACATGGGGTGCTTTTTAGGAAAATCCTATTCTGAACAAAACGAGCCACTGCTTTCACTCTTTAAATTTTTATTCAATCAATAAACCATGAAACTCTGTATAAGACTACTTAATCCCTCATGTATATTCATTCATATTTTCCTAAATATTTTAAAACTTACATGCAACATTATAACAAAAAAATCACTTCTAATAGTTTTTTATCTTGGCACAAGCTACATTTTTCATGCTTTTGTATATTCACTTGATATTTGCATAAAAATAGCCCTAAAATAATTATGTCCTGTGATAAAAACTGAGCCCACTCCTTATTTCACACAAAAAAGAGCATGTATGTATTACAACATGAAGCACCATAGTTACAGCATGGTGTGTAAAACAGCAAATGGAAATCCTTGGCCTATATCATGTTTTTCATTGATAAAAATTTCATGAATGAAATCTACCACACACACTCAACCCCACACCCAATGATACAACAAAGATGAGAATTCGGTCAGTGTCTAGGCGAAATACTGTACGTGTCTAAAGTCAAGAACCACACTATTGATGTAGGATTTGGATATGTTTGAAACTTTGAGGGAGAAATGTAATAAAACTCGTTACATATGAAAACAAAATTTGACATTTATTTCACAGCTTCATAAATACACGTTCCATGTTTTTGGTCCAAAAGAGACTGAAAGAGTAGTAACACATCTTGCTACATATTAAGAATATATTTTGTTAAAGACACATAATACCATTTAATTAACATAAATTTTAAGAAAATAAGGTAAACTGTGAGAAAGTATGAGATATTTTAGTTGTAAATAGTGATCAATAGGTCCCAAAAAATTAATAAGGCTGAAAGAGAGAAGTACTAAATATTGTTACATAATCATGCAAACAGAATTTGACTTTAATTCTGACAAAGAAAAAGGTTTAAGATAGATGAAAAAAATAAAACAAACTGATATAAGAGAAAATAATGCATATATTTTTGTGCTTAATAGAAAAGAATGGTCTTATTGGTCCAACACATTTGTCCTTTGCTGTAGAATGAATGACTTATGGTATAGTATGAAGGATAAAGCAGAGATTTGTCAAATAGTTTTTACAAAAGGGATCAGTGGTACCAACTGACTATTATGTTATCTCATATGGAGGGGCCATTTCCTTTTCAGATTTGACAGTAGAACACTGGAGTGTTGAAATATGTTACTTCACTCTGAAGTCAAACTAAAAAAAATAACTTAGATTTTTTTTATTGATTTGTCACAATTATTGACATACAAAAAAGTAAATGGGGGGGGGGGGATGGGAAAGAAATTGAATTGAATCTTTGTGCTAATACTGTGATTTTGTTTATTGTGTTTGAAAAGGACAAACACCTTTAAAACTATTTTCTTTTATTATAACGTTGACCACAAATGAGAGAGATTTTAGGGGGGATGGTGGGGATGGTAAGCAAGGAACATATTTGATGTTTGTTTTACTGTGTTGGTATATCAAATGTGGTATTATGATAAACAATTAAACATGTACTGACTATTCATGATGTGAGACTCCAAGAAAATGTTTCATGTGTTGAAAAAAGACAAAACTTGTAAAGATAAACAGAACCATGGTATCTTAGATATATGGACCAAAATTAAACATATTGAAATATAATAAAACTAGACCAATCCTTCAAAAAGTAGATGTATGAGGTAAGAAATTACCTTACAAAAATTACTTTGATTGATTATTCTACATTTCTCTCAGAACCAATAACATTTATGCTAACATTGAAAAGTTATGTTTAAAAAGTGCTCCTCAATAAGGAAGAGATAAATACCAACAAAAACCAAAAACAAGAAAATTAATAATACATAAACCACAACCAATTCATATGTAAAACAAAACCACAGCCAAAAATACATGCATACCATACCAAAATAAACACACATGTTAAAAGAAATTAACCTTTACATCAACTTTAGTTCAAAATCCTTATGGAAAAGCAATGGGAAACAATGAGAAAATAGTATGGGTTAATTCCAAAATTGATATTTTATTCTTATTTCTTTTTGAAATGGAATTACATGTACTCAGTCACCTTGGTTATGTTTCAATTTAAATGCATAACATTTAAAATTTTACATAAGATCAAAGTGATCCCTATGAGTAGACATGGCTAATTGAAAATGTAGATACTCCTGCCAAACTAAAAATGAGGGTGATATATCATACACACCCTAGTTGGAGTTTTATAAACATTTCTTGATCTTTGCGCAAATTGATTCCATAATGGAGATGGAATATTTCCCTCACTATACCCACCTAGGGCATAAGATTTATTTTTCTGTTAACCTGAAAAAGAAGCGGTACATATAGACTGAGTCATTATTCATCAAAAAGGTTGATTTCGCAATCAAACCTCAATTAACCACATTTTTTCTTTCATTTCTCTCAATGATTACAGAAAATATAAAACCTAGATGAAACTATAATAGAATTAATATGCAAAAAAATGGTCAGCATTCCTACAAGTTTCATAAATCTTTTGTAAACAAGTTTAGGATTACAATCAGTAACAGCCCAATCACCAATCATTACATAACAAAAATAATGGCAACATGGTTCAATGGTCAAGAATTCTGTAAAATAAATAATTCTAAATGTTTATAAATTCATAGAGGTGTTTCCAGACAACCATGAAGATTATTTCAAGAGTACTTTGGAGCCTAAACGTTTATCAAACAATTTTATAACAAGTGTAAACCAAATAAAAGCAAAGACCAAATCATGGATAATTATAATCAGTGTTACATGTTTAATTCCTATGCATGCTTGTGTCACTTCTTTAGCATGAAATTATGACCGATTTGGGAATTCAAAGTCTCCATGGATTGATAACTTTTTGGCTGTTTTCGAATCCATTCCAAAAGTATGTCTAACCACAGCCCTAGTTAATTTTATATGCTAGTATCTATTTAGCCCTCATTTAAAGGTAGTAAGGTGCTCATTAAACTAGAACTGGTCTTACATGGGACTCTCCCCACGATATGCCAAGTGTATTTAGAAATCTGTCACCTATTCAGATGCTCTTTGTCTCCTTTTAATTTCAAATATGAGAATATTATTAATTTCATGTTGATTTTAGATTTACTAACTTTTATCAAATGATAATCTAAGTGCATGCTATCATGTTGTATTTCTTTTTTTTCCATATATAATTATGACTTTCATTTGGTCTCTCCGTATTTCAATTCAAATCCCTACTTTATATACTTTATCCAAATCACATAACTCTTTGTTATAGAACCTCACCTAGACCTTATCATGAACTGGACAAATCAAATTACAAAAATAAAATGAAACCACCTTACGTGCTTAGAACTTGTGTTATGAATATCAGTAACAATAAATACAACATTCTGGCCGGGTTTTCTAAAAACACATAAAAGAATTAAACCCTATCCCCTAGTGGCATTTAACAATCCAAGCTAATATACATATCTCTGTACAACAGATTACACACCGCTGGATTCTCCACAGAGGGGACAGTGGGTGTTTACCAATTTTTATCACAAATGATAAGATCATTTTACATAAATACCACCTAGAAACAACAGGGAAACACAAAAACAGGTTGATAAATATTGTTTCCTATAATTCGTAATCTGTATTTTGAAATTTTAAGATAAATATTTAAGATTATCATTTTTAATTGATTTGGCAAATTATTGAGATTTCAAAAAATTCAAATTTAAAATTTTTAAACCCATGATGCAATATGTCATACTCAAGTTCACGGCTTCAAATCTCCCTTAATAGATAGGTTTCATTTCTTTTGGATTCTTAACAGTGCAGGTTTAATTTTTTCTTAAAATGATAAAAATTAAAATTTTATTAATTCACACTTAAACAGTATTTTGTGAACTTTTTCGCCAGAAATGTTAAATTCCTTTTCATTAAAATGTATTCCAGTGCAGGGATATATTAAATCCATCACCTGAAGGAAAGTTAAACCACAGTATGAAGGTCTTATGAGTCCAAGAACACCTCTTCAGGCATTTTATAATTTTTCTTTGTTTTAAATTATATAAAGATAGAAGTGAGCTAATTTGATCTGACAGAAGAGTTCATGTCTCACTGACCCTCTCTGGTTTCTAGCAAAGACTCTTTCATTGAGAAGTTAAATGCGATGGCTGTATTTTCTTGAGGGTTCAAGTCCCCATTGCTTTTAAACAGCATGTTGTTGTTTACATTATTTGTTGAAAAATTAGAAAACACCAAAACAGATGGAGGATATGGGAGACAGTGCCTGCATTGGCATGATACTTCACAGAACAACCCCAATAAAACTAAATCCTGAACAAATTTAAATTAAGGAATTTAAAACCTTTTGAAAATAGATGTATTGTGTGCAAAACATGGAATTATATGTTTGTCTTGTGATGTTATATCATACCACCATGTTCAACATAAAATGTCTTTTGAGATGTTTGGATAAAGCCAAGCAGGTTTGGGAATACAGAGCCGATATGAATGCAGTAATACCAGGGACAAACTGTTTATCCATATGACACAAATGCCTCTGTTTTTAGAGTAAATTGTCATAATTTCATGGAATGTGCCAGACTGTCAATACAAGTTAAAACTAAATTCTTGGCATATCTACAAATCATCTGTAAAAACTTAGGATTTGGATTATACCTTGTTACAGAGGCCCACTAGGGTTATATGACACCTCAATACTTTTTCTTATAGTTTTGATCCTTTGTTTTGTTTAAGACTATTATACCCCTTTCATCCCTTTTGGACTTTGATTTTGAACAAGATATGCCTATTAGAAGCAGCAAAACCCCATAACTGCTGAATTCCAAGCATTGTTTGTTTGCAAGTGTAATTGTTTGTTTGTTTATGTCGATCCAAGGTACTGGAGACAACCTTCTAATTCTTCTGATACATCTATTGCTTTTTTGAGCCAATATCTGTATTACTAATCTTAATGAAAAAGTTTAACTCTAATTATTTTGTCATCAAAAAAGCTTAAATAGCAATTAAAGTATACAATGATATGTTGTTGTTTTTATTTTCATGTACACATGTATAATACTTAATTTACTTAATTTATGCATATTTCTTTTTTTTAAAAACACCTCATAGTGCCCCATAACCCTAGGACCAGGCTCATAAAGCAGGGTCAGCGACCTGTCTACCTCAGGTTATCACTGAGAACAGGGCTGTTGAAATCTACCTTAATCACCTGGAACTTGTCAGAGTTTGAGATTTCCAGGAGGTTGGTCTATGTGTCAAGGAAGAAGGTCTGTACTTTGAATATCTTAAAAATTGTCATCAATGTCATATTGTTATTACAGCATGTTATTACAGAGGTTAATGTCATGATTTATCTTTGGGTGAATGGTGATGGAATACAGTTAGTATGATCATGAATATTCATGAGTGACAAGGAAGGAAACCATGACATAATCCATTTTTGTATCAAGGCTTTGCCCCCCCCCCCAACACCCCCAACACCCATTACCAATGAGTAAATTTATAACTTAATTTTCTTAATTTTATATTTTCTCAACATTAAAAAACATCCTTCCAGAAGAAAAGCAAATTCTTATGTAGCAATATGTACTAAGACAATGATATAACGTGATGCAAAAATGTTCCCACTTTATTTAAAATTTGAAAATATCATAGTCATTTCTGTAAAAAATCCCTTTTTTTCCTTGTTATACCAACAGTGTCTCCATAGTTTTGAAAAAGGCACATTATGAATTTATAATGTTTATTCATTCAATTTTCTGATTTCTATTACCAAATTTGATTGTTGGAGGAAAAATCTATCAATTTCTTTCAAAAACTTATGCTGAGTTTAGAAAGCAAGACAAATTGACAAATCAAATAATCAAACTGTGTGCAGAACATCAATAAAAAGTAAGGCTTGAATTTCAGAAATAACACACAACAAATTAAAACAAATTAGTACATAAATACCAAAACTAATCAATTTCACAAATATCACATATTGAAAAAATAACATAAACATATGCCTTGAGGGAATCCATGTCATCTTTTAAATTGCTTAATTATTACACAAGCAACTAACACTGGATCATGCTAAGCTTTTCTTGAGCTTCACATTTCTGATGAATAATTAAACATTAAAAATGCTTTCAGTGCAGCAAAGGAATGTTTTCTCTTTGACAAGGGGTGATGCATGAATGATTGGACTTAGCATTTATTACTAATTAAATATTGTCATACCTTTGGAGGCTTATGCAAAATAGTATGACAATAAGTGAATGAATATATTACGGTGCAAAATGTTTTTTCAAAGATTGATGAATAATAAAAGTATTTTGAAACTTTTATCCATATTTGATAGTGTAATTTCCATAAATTTTCAAATTTTATGTTGTTCTGAGATTGTTGGTAATGTTTCTAATTCTATTTAAAAACTAATTTGGCCAATGATGGTCTAAAGTTATGAAAAAATAGTGTGACAGGCTCATAAGAATAGTGTACCACAAAATATAGGATTTTTATGAAACCTTATCAACTAAACTATCCCCCCAAAAAACCTTAATCATGGACACCCTTCTTATCCTATCTTAAGGAAAAGAGGGGGGGGGGGTGATATATAATCGGTAATGTAAAAATTGATTGATGTATCCATTATGATAACTAAGAATATATTCACTGTTTATCTATATCATTTATAGGTTTGTACCAAGCTCCAGTTTGAACTGTAGACAGCTGACAGGGTTCTGTACCAATAGTACAATAACCAGAATCAAACAGAGCATGGCTTGGTTTAGCAATTAGATTTCATTAAGCTAATCCATTGCATATGAAAACGTTAAATATTTGTAAACATTGAGGACACATTTTTCCTAATTTTATATGTCTTTTTGACATAGTTTGACAGCTGATAGTCACTTTTTATGTCTTCTTTGTTCTCATTTGTCCTTATTCTAGGAGATTGGTGTCTGACTTGAGAAAGTGAAAGTAGGTCAATGGATTTTTATCTTTAAAATTGTATACTTAATGATGGACAATACAGTATATACTGTTCAAACAAGTTTGCATATATCTTAGAAGTTTCCCAAAATAAAAACTTCTTAATAGCAGCGGTATTTCTCTGATTCATAGCAGCTTGCTACATCCTTGGGATCTTGAACAGGGGCATGTTGAATTGCACGTTCAGGTGATTTGTTACAAGCAGGCCAGTCTTTTTGAAAATACTTGTTAATCTTATAAAAAAAAGGACACATCTTATCTGGTACTTCCTCTGCAGAATGAATACAATACCTTTGATACCACAATAGCAAAAAAATGAAATCCCTAGAGGTTTCTCTTTTAAGACTTAAGTAGCCAGAAAAGTAGAAATAAACACTATCCCAACAAAGAAAGTACAATCTGAACTTATAACCCTATTTCAGAATTATAGTCCCAAAGTAGATTTTCCATGTTGATTCACAGTCCATGATAGAGTACCACTTTTAAGAACAAAAATCTTTTTTGTTGTTAATGATTATAGTTTCTGTATGGAATAGCGTTCATATTTAGAAAGATTGTTTCCGATGTAAAAAGTACCTAAAACTATTAACAGTGAACAACCTTGGGACAATAATATATTCAATAGACCCCTACCAACTAAAACCAGTGTGACCCCTTTCCATCAGAATGCATTTTTAAAATTCTCCAAGACATTCCATTTCTTCACTTTATGATATTTGGCCTATATTTGGCCTATTTTTGACCATGTAGCTGTTGAGTTTTT
>JAVSBT010124434.1:0-32033 GCA_033118115.1 Pharyngocirrus eroticus
AACCCAAATTGTTAAAATCTTAGGCAAGAAAAAAAGACGTAGTTAAGATTATACTTAGTTAAGAAGTTAAGATTTTTTTAAAAAACGGCCCCAGGTCTTCGCTCTTTATAATGTTATTTGTACTTATATAGAAACTCTTCTAGTAAAACGAAATACAGAGTGACAACTTACTAATTAAATGTATTTCACTATTTCATCAGGTATTATTTTCTAAAAAAACACACACAATAAGAAGAGGATTAATACACTTATGTACATCTCAGGTTCAGAATATTTTCATTTATCAAAGAAGGATCTAGATACATTTAGAATATTGTGGTCTATATCATTGATAAAGATAATGCATTTCAATTTCTTGAATAGACAGCATTGAACAAAATTAAATTAGTTAGGGGGTGGGTATTACCCTATATTGAATCTTTCAATATACGTCTTATACTAGTGTTCCAATATGTTGTCATTTTTATGTATTATATAAAAAGAAAGTTGTGGAAAGAACAAAACGTAATTTGTTAATTGTTGCAATTTCAAATAGTGCTTAAATTTATCTGAAAATAAACTTGGTGATGATGAAGATAATGATGATGATGATGTGTGCTTGAAGTATTATTTAGTTGTGCTTTTGTATTACAGTGTAGTCCAAATGGAAAGCATTTAGATATGCACATCATTATACATAACTTGACCTTCTAATGATCTAGCAAGAAATGTAATAATGTAAATGGGTGATACCAAATTTCACATTGTATTTGGTGGAAGATTGATTCGATCATTATTGTTTGTAGCCATACTGGTAATTTTTCTGAATATGAGAGGGTGGAACTTGAAAGAATAATTTTGCATTTCACTGGTTGCCATTTTTTATATTGTTGAATGATAAATTGCTAAATTATGTGGTGCTATGTATGATTTAAACAATAAAACAATTTATTTAAGACCTTATCTAGTCTTATTTGATTATGTATTTGAATTTGATGGAAACAGGCCATTTATTTCCTTGAATTGACCAAGTGTTAAATTGCTATTTTCAAGTAATTTGGGTCTTGGATGGGGGGGGGGGGGATAGTTCTAGCCAAGTCTTATATTACACCTGTCTAGACAATGTGACAGATATTTTTTCATACCCATTCAGTGGTTTCTGTTGAATCGTCTAAGACTCTTCCAAATGATGGTGCCCCACTCGTAAAAGTTGGAATTAATAATAATGATAATAAAGGCTCTATTTCATGAGGCTATAACCTTTACAACATACAGTGTTGATTTTCGAAGGACCTTCTAGCAGGTATTTACAAACTTGAGAGAATATATACAAAGAAGTTAAAGGAAATAATTTTATACATATATTTTATACACTGACAAGTTACATCATGATATAAGCAAAGGTGATTATTTATATGTCAAGCATAAAATAAAAATCATTATATAGGGTACTTTTTATGATCTTAGGTAATTGGACTTGAATGTATGAAGCTCTAGATCACTATTTCTTTGGCTTGCACATAAGTTATTCCATATTGTAGAGCAGGTATATTTCAAAGTTCTTTGTTCCAGAAAAGTTTTACATTAGGAATATACAGTTTGTTGTTGACACTTTGTCTAGTCACACGGCTGGGTACAATTGATATAGTTTTTTTTAGGTATAATGGAGCTTGTCCATGCATAATATTATACATTTGCATAGATTTGAAATATTGTATTCATTCATCTAAGGATAGCCATTTTAAAGTTTTGAATATATTTAAAATGGAAATTGAGTTTTTATCTTTGACATTCTGTAACATTTTGTTGCAACTTCCCCAAATAGTACAGCCATAATCAATATGAGGTTGTACAAATCCACTGAAATATTTTGTTTTTACATATTGGGGTAAAAGATGTTTAATTTTATTAGAAAGAAATAACTTTTGTTGCAGTTTACTACAAAGTTTTTGTGCATGGATATCAAATGTCATTTTACTATCAAGGTAAACACCAAGTAGTTTGTGGAATGGAACCCATTTTTAATATAGAGTTATTTATTTCAACTGAAAATTCTTGAGTGTCTTTTGATTTAGCTTTACTGTGAAAAACTATGGATTCTGTTTTCTCTGTGGTTGTCCATTTATTTAAAGGTCGGCACATCATTGTCAGATCTTCTTTTAATTCTTTGGTGTTTTTTGCTGTAATAAAGATAGTGGTGTCATCTGATACATATCCAGATTCGAGTCTGAGAGTACAAGAGCAAGGTCATTCATGAAAGCAATGAAATCAGGGGTCCCAATATGGAGCCTTGAGGCACGCCCATACTGTACTGGGCCACAGGAGAGAGATGTTCATTATAGGTGACAGCTTGACTCCAATCACCCAGATATGATTTTATCCACCGAGTGCAGTTTTCTGTGAGACCATAGATTTGTAATTTATTTATGAGGATTTCATGGTTCACAAGATCAAAGGCCTTTCTGAGATCAATTATGACTGCACCACACAAATGTCCTTCCACTGGTCTGGCATTTAAAAAAAATGTGGATTCATATAAAAAATTATCTTCTGTTGGTATCATGTTCAAATATATGCTATTTTGTTGCATCAGCGGTTGATATATTTCAAAATAAAAGTTTCAAGGATTTTTCAATTTTTCAAGTTCTCAAAATTGAGTCTACCATTGGAATTTTAACACTTTTTCAGTGTAATATAATTACACCAATTAGGCATTCTTGGTAATCACATAAACCGTCTTAAATTCCTATTCCACCAGTGGTGTAACAAGACATGGCTAGAAATATCCCCCTGGAGACCCACATTTCTGGAAATAACAATTTAAGACTTTGTCAATTCGATTACAATGAAAGGCACCTGGCTCTTCAGCCTTGGTCTAAAAGGAAACACATAATGGTAGCACAATGAAAAGGTTCAATACAATATGCTTTGTACAGCATTTCTTGGACTGCACAACTAAGAGTAAAGACCAAATAAAAATATTCAATCTATGTAAAGAAGACATTAAATTACGAAGATGAAAATCCTTTTTCAAAGGGATTTGTACTTATCAACATTTCAGACAAGTCGTCAGCTGCATATTATATAGTAATCCAGACTGATTGTAGTCACCAATTTTAAACTATTGACCTCTTGAAAAAATGTTGGCATATTAAACTAATCCTTTGTAAATTGGTGGCAAATTATCTTGAAAGGTGGAGAGAGCAGCTTCTTGCAACACTTGACTTTATATTTTATTTTTTGGAAATAATGAATTAAAAAAATCACATCAAATTATATTATCACTTTTATTGTGTAAAACATAATTATGTATCCTACATATACAGACATTTTCTGAAAATTAATCTTCACAATGGAATAGTGCCGCATGGTAATGTTGGAGACATCATATACATATATATTATTTCAACAGGATTACAAAACATATAAACATCATTTTTTCCCCATTCAAAATTGAAATCATACCAAAATTCCTATTTGACAAAAGTGTTCTAGTAACAATGCTCGTACAATAAGTACTTTTTAAAACTTAAAAGACTTTAACAGAACACTTTATCCGACAACTTAATTCATAACACCACAAATTATTATTAATTGAATCTAGTACATGTACTGCTGAACATGAAAATGTACATGAATGTCCTACCAAAGTACAGTGCATTGGGGCTTGGACCCAAAAAGTGGTCTATTGAATGGCAACATGTGTGTGTGTGTAAATGCATCCAGTGACTTTTATTCATTAACAGCAGCACATGCACATTTTCATTTTGTATGCAATGTTTATAGCAATTTGTGCCACCCCATAAATATGACATCTGTATATTCTGAAAAGCTTACAATATCCTATCACAAATGAAATAATTATCCAATCCCATGAACAATAAATCTCGACCACTCTCACCCTGTGATCTGCCATGTGTTTGGCAATTCTGCAATGAGCAATCATTTTAACCTGTATATACATATACATATATGGATTAGACTATATACCAAGTACGTTCATGTGTTATCAAATAAGCTACATTTGCAATGGCTTTGTAATGTAACAATATGTCTATACCAATATAGAGCAACAAATATATAGTAACAATCAGAATGTGAACTTATCATGCATCCATTGAGTAACATGCAACATTAATGCTTTCTTTGCAAACACAGATAGGAGTAATTAATAACAATATTGTGACTACTGAGATCACTTGTAAATCACACAAACAAATAGCTCATAAACATATTGCTCAATCTACATTAATGTGGAACACTCAAGAATGGAAAACATTGCTTCTGTATTACGATATACATTCTAAATGAGTTAATTATATCTGTGAATACACAATGGAATAACAGAGAGATTTGATCACTGCAAATATCCCTGCGATGTCTTTCATCTCAGATTGATTCTATATCAAAAAAATGATTTCAACACATATTTACTGGAAACAAGGATAAAATCAATGATTAGTAAATCGACCATGCATCGATACAAACAAAAACTTACAATTGAAATTATGATTATCTTAGCACTGCAGTTACCATATTTGTCGAAACTTTTTTTTAATACATGATACAAGTTATAAGTACTATTTTCTATACCCATTCATTCCTTGCCTACTAGCTTTATTTTTTTATGCCAAAATTCAAATTCTAGCTAAAGCTATTAAATATTTTGACACACAGGGATATAATCATTATTGATAGTGCTATGACATTTATAGTAGGATACATTGAAAAACCCCAAATGAACGAAATTGTGAGTATTAAAATATGGGTACATTAATGCAGGAAGTTTTCAAAAATTGTTAATATTTTGTCTTTAGTAGAGAAATATAAAATAACTTTCTGGAATGCTTACTATTATATCAGTATATATTAAGTCTCAAATAATACAGCAGCTTCATAATAAACCTAAATATTTCATCGGTTTTGGTTTGGCCATGCAATGATAATGGTTTGCACATTTTTAGAACTACAAGCCCAGTTTTCATGAACAAGATACATTTTTGACAAATACCAGTATTTACCAGTCCTGAGTAATAAGTGGTGTGTCGTGATGCAGTTGGGTCATCAGAATGCATTTGACTTCTAATGTTAAACAAAATCCCATCAGAAAATCTTTGGTTCTGATATACTGTAAAGAAATTAAGGTTAGAGAGACTTTCAAAGGGATGACTTTTTTTCCTATTAAAATGATTGCTAGGTGACGCTATGTATATACTAGTTGAATATACAGATCATAAGAAACCCAGATTTATATCTTACAGCTAATTCCTTTCTTTCTGGACAACTGATTTTTTTCACTACCTATATTCTCTATGGAGTGTAACTAGTATATACATTGATCACTACTATGAATCCAACAATAATTTATCTAAAGTAAAATGTACATAATCATATGTTCTCAATCCATGACCATTTGCCAAGTTCATTTATTTTCTTAGATCAGCAGCAGCCATTATTTTTCCTTTGTTTTTT
Source organism: Pharyngocirrus eroticus (assembly GCA_033118115.1). Taxonomy (NCBI): domain Eukaryota; kingdom Metazoa; phylum Annelida; class Polychaeta; family Saccocirridae; genus Pharyngocirrus; species Pharyngocirrus eroticus. The sequence goes on from JAVSBT010124434.1 coordinate 5,452, forward strand.
AGATAAGTCTATTGTGTCTGTTTGGTTGTGTTTGTGGTCTAGGATGGACTCTAGCTTAACCATCCGCTGCACTGCAGCAATAAATGCATCGTCTACTTGTATGGCATCCTTAGCACTTGTTTCATAATAAGGCATACTTCCGTTGGCCTTACACCACGCATCGGCATCTGATGTGTTCACTTCTCGTTCTTCAACATCGACTTTATTACCAAGAACCACAAATGGAAAATTGTCTCCACTATCTTGTACATCAGCATAATATAAGAATTCTTTTTTCCACATTCCAAGATTTTTAAAACTTTGAATATCATCTACACCATATGTAAGTAGGCAACAATCTGCTCCTCTATAAAAGGGTGTCCGCAGACTTTTGAATCGTTCTTGACCTGCTGTGTCCCAGATCTGAAGAGTATAACTCTCTCCATCAACGGTAATATCCTTATTCAAAAATTCCACACCTATGGTGTGATATGATTGCACATCAAATTTGTTACTTACAAATCGATTCATGAGAGAACTTTTGCCCACACCTCCATCTCCAAGTAAAACAACTTTGACAAGTTTTGTTTTATTGTTTGACCCTTTGCTTGACATTTTCAGTATCTGAGATTAACCAGTACAAACATGAATGGTTTCGGGAAACAAGTAAAATAGCATGTAATCAGACCGTCACCAGAATCTGTGTTGATGAACTGTAACAACACCTGGCAAAATCCTATGAAGGTGTTATTTCCCTTGTAGAAAACATTTTTACATCACGCTGCTTTGGTGCAACAAACAAGAGTTTTCTAATTGGAATAAATTGTCAACAAAATCTGAAACAAACAAGAAAGAAAAAATGTATCAAACTGTAACTTCAATTAATAAACAAACATGATAAAATTAGGTGCATATATATATATATCAAACTAATCTTTATTATTCAAGTTTGATAAAATCTATCATAGAATTAAGAGTTCAAAGAAGTCAATACACATATAGTGTTCTTTATACAAATCAATCGAATCCACTTAAAACTATGGATCAATATTTCTAGCAATTTACCATTATCAAATACATAATCATGTGTACACTTGTCGTGACTGTTATAATATTAATGTTGGAGAAACATGTCCTGTTATTTTGAGACCATCACATGATTTTGCGTACATAATTCATCAAGATATTAGGTATACTTCTATTTGAACACAAAATAAGACTGCACCAGATATACACACACCCTCTTGGTAAAACGCCTCCTTGTCAAATTCAGTTTCCCCAATAGGTAGACATAGCATACAAGTACTTTCTCTCCGTTTACTATCGTGACGACAGATCAAATGACACATTCACTTAGGAATCACGGGTTCTCGTTCACCCTGTGAACACTTGTCATTAGACTGATTAGTGGCACAATATTTGAATTATTAATCGTAACTAAATGTCAGAAATACACAGATTTCTTTCATAATATGTTCTTCCTAAACAAGTAAACTAAATGTTGACGAGATTGTGGGTCTATCAAAGACATTGCTATAATACTTACGTTATACTTCTTGTTTCCCCAACTTATTTGTGATGTGAACGAAAATTAATGACAGTTTCCTGCAAAGTACCCTCCTAGCTCATAATGTGTGAACGCAAAATGTGTATTCAACACTCGCACCTGCCTGATGTGACATAATGACGTCACAGAATCATGTGACAAATCGTTAACCACTAGATGGAGGCATTTGTGAGCAGCTTGGCTTGAATCTTGAATAGATAACTGTGTGGAAAAAGCTTTTAACAAAAATCTTACAAAAGGTCGGATTCGTAACATTCAGATGAATATAATCGCTTTTTTGACAGCCAAACTTTCTTCTACATCAGAAATAAGCATTTAAGCCACAGAAGATGTTTTGGAACAGTCCATAAGAGAAACAGCATATTGCATATATATCTTAGCTATGTTTCACACCCAGCCAGATGGACAGGATATAAATGAAAAATATAATAATAGATGTCAAGAGTGTGAATTTGTTCCCGATTTGTCCATATTTTATTCAACATTGCAAAAATCTGTACAATTTTCAACTTATGTTTTCTGTTGTTTGATAAATACAACAAAAATATTAAATTCCTGGGTCAATTAAATTTTTCCATAATCCCATAAATATAAAACAAATCTGAAAAGTTAGAATAAATTTCTGTCATTGAGATAGTACTTGATTCTAAAACGTTCTCTTTTATATCTTTTCTAGTTAACATTTTAAAATCAATGTTTCATAATATTCTCATCAAAATACACAAGCCAAGTTCATTGTTTTAAAATATAGCCAAGTTTAATTTGGTGTTTACTCAAGTATCACAGATAAGGCTAGGAGTCAAAAACACTAACATATTATTATAAAAATACATAACATATCTTTGCCAAAATATATCTTCCTGTAGGAAACAAAACATATGACGTAATGGATTGCTTGACACAAATCTACACACCAACAAAGAAAAGGATGAAGAATGATGATGACATATATGTCAAGACTGTTCTGTTCTCCTATTTTTCTTAAGAATTTTCTGAGCCATAAAAGTGTCTAGTATTCTGACTTTGATCAGTCTTACAAGCCCAGATTGTCCACCTGCTAGCACCCAAAGATGACTTCCCAGGTTAGGATTAAAACAACTCTGAAAGACAAAATGCAGAAGAAAAAGAGTGTTAAAACAATGAGATGTTTAGAAATGTGTTCCTACAACAACCCTCTCCTATAAACTTCCAAATATCAAAACATCCAATGCTATGCTCCAGAAGTTACTCACTTTATGTACAGCCTGAAGAGGTAGTGACTCTATTGGAGGTTGGTCCACAGTTTCATACTGTCTTATGTATCGAGAATTTGCTTCTTTCATGTCCTTCTGAATAAAAAATTGAGCAGAAGAAAAAATATTACTTTCCAATACAAAGATAGCATTTATTAATATTTTTTGTCAATCTTTTATCCAAAATATATTGAAGTTTGGGGGTTAAAAACAAGCACTATTTTATTACTCCAAAATTTAGCTAAAAATGAACATACCACATCACAATCTTCATAGACAATTTCATAATTCTCCATGAGTTCTCCAAAAGTGCTAAAGTCACAAACATTGATCTCATCAACATTAGCATCATTCATAAGTTCAACTTTAATTTCATTTTCACCACTTTCTTGGGAAATGCTATTATCTCCAGACTTTTCTGTGAGGGTAATTTTGTTTTTAGTACTTGTAACAGGAAGTTCCTCTTGACTAGAAGTTGTATTGCTTTCTTTTGTTTCAACCTTTTCAGATGAATCTAGAGTGTTTGTTGATTCCTCTGTCTTTCCTTTTCTTAATGGTTTAAGATCTGTTTTGAATACAAGCTGTAAAAGAAACAAAAATAATAATTAGAATAATACTTCAGAATATCAAACACTGCACTTGAGACAGCCAATCTTTCATTAACATCTACCTATTTGGTGAAATTTAAATGTTTGTTTTAAGAGCAGTAAAATTCAAGTTTCTAAAAAACTTGGATTTTCAACAAATATGACAAATTAGAATCCCAATTTATTCTTTCTTTCCCCTTTATATCATATTTATCTAAGACCTTAAAGAGGCCATTCTTTTAGCAATATCAAAGTAACTCCCCATCCTGTAACAAAACAAACTTACAAATTTCCTATTTGTCAATGTTTTTAGTTTGCCTATATAGGCATCTACTGGTGGGAGAAATATTCCCAACAACCTCCCCGAATGGTCTCCACTTAGAAAGCTTCCAGTCCATGGGCTATGACACACAGTCTGTAAGAAAGAGTCATCACCAAAATTATACAAGTGAAGTGGTAATGTCATTCAGAAAAAATGCTCCTACATAGAAAAGACTTCAAAACAATAAAAAAACTATTTTTTATAATACAGAACTTGATTCTACAAAGTGCACCTTGAATTTATTAATACCTTTTTAAATATTTTTTTCCACTTACATGAATACAACCACCATGCCATATTAATGGACGACTATCTTTTCTTTCACAATCCTCTTCAAAATAGCCACAGCTGACTGATGTGGTGAAATTCTTTTCACAACTACAAAGAAAAATACAAATAATAAATCTTTACATTAACCCTTCTTCATGCATACAGATTTAATTTTTTCTTAAAGCTTTCCAATCTTAGTTTAAAGTTTTGTATGTCAAGTGGATTTGCAGGACTTGTATGTTATTCTCCTCCTACAATTATAGGAAACCAAAAGGCTTTGATACTCTTCAGCTTTAAATTCAAAATATAAGAAATCAAGTTAAAAATGAAACAGATAAAAGTTTAAAGCTTGGAAAAGTGCAAATAGTTGTTAATAAAACACTCACTTATAGCAGTCATCCGATCCAATTACAAGACCATTCCCTTGAGAAGGCCATGTTAAGCGAGTAAACCTGGGGTAAAGATGCCTCTGATGTACAATCGGTATAGATGGACTGTCATCGAACCAAAATTTCAATGATCTGTGTATATACAAAAACAGAACAATGAATATAAATATCGGTTCCATAATATGAAAACATCTTAAATATTTTCTTCCTCAGTTTAGTCATATGTATCGTGAGATTTTCCCCCTCACTTATCCCTAATTGTTGAGTAAAAATGTTACTTTTGAAATCAAGTTATGCAACGACTGAACCTGTGTTTAAAACAAAACTTCTTTCATTGTCCTTTACTTCAAATAAATATACCTGGTTTTCAAGAGAAACGGTAGTCCTATATGTTCATTACTACTTCTAGGTACTACACAAGAGTCACAGAGAACTTAAAAGGCACTGTCAATTTATTCGTAACAAGAAAATAAAATAACTACAGATAAATAGGAAAATAAAAGGAAGTACCTATCATAGCTACATGTAGCAATCATATTAGGCCATGAATTATATATGCCAACATCACTGACAGCATTGAGGTGTGCATGAAAGGTACGATAAGGATATAGAATTCCGTGAATGGCTTCATCACTTTCTTCTTTCAGTAATGCAGAGGAAGTTACCAAGTCCCACATAGAAACAGTGCCTAAGGAAGCAATGATAAAAACACAAAATATTTAGCTTTTAGTCTGCTTCATACTCATCGAATTGTACAATTAAATTTATATGAATTTTGTGTTTCATGTCACAAGTATAAATTATCATTATTAGTGTAGTGCAATAAGGTTGCTTCTTCAAAAGTCCAAGGAACTGAACACATGATGGCCTAATCAATAAGGTAGTGGCCACTGAAAGAAATCCAAAAGAATCTCAGTTCAATCCCAGGCCACAGTATTGCTTCATTATTCATAGTGTGGTCGTTAAACAAAGCTGTAAATTTATCAAATAAACAATATGATGATATAGTCTTTTTTGGATTCTTTAAAGCAGTCTTAATATAATATACATTCACATCATGTTGGATTTTATACTTACCATCAGCATAACCAGCAATCATTTTGTTAAGATCACCTGCTGCCCAGTCAATACTTAGACACCCTGAGACTAACTTCTTTGATCTATGTTGTTTCAAAATGATGATCGGTTTCAATCTAACTATTGGATAGTCTTCCGATGCTGAGTTTACCTTCAATTCAGAAGGTTGTGGTATACTAAAAATATCTATATTTCCAGAAAATCCTGCCACGGCTAGAAGTCCAAGTCTTGAATATGTATCTTCACTTTCTTTTTCCTTCTCCCATGCACCTGATGGACACCATTTCACCTCAGTTATATTGCCCCTGTCATGTGCTATACCAAAACTAAATTTTGGAAGAGGTTCTCGGTCTTTGCTTTGAATAGAAAAAAAAATGCGCACATGCAGTTTGTCATGATATACAGACATAATTCATTCTAATCAATATTGAGTTTTGCTTAATAACCAGAGCTGTACCAGTGCAATATACAGAGTTTAGAAGTGTCACCATCATTGTATTTAATAAAGTCATCATGTAAACTTTTTTTCTCATCTAAAAAAACATGCAATAGTACAAAAATACTTACTTATTCTCATCTAAGATTCCAAAATCCCATATTTGGATCAACCCTTTGCCATGAGATATTTGCTTCAACTGAGTGACCTCATCCATCTTTTTATAACTACTTATTGCCGCATACTGATCAACTATAACAGAGTTTGGCACTGGACACCATTCCATGCTCCAAATAGGTCCTCCAGTATGGAAAATTGGCTTTCCTGTTTTCAAAATGAAAAGTTTTATGAATTAGTATTCCATGCTTACAAATACATGTACAGTAAAATTTATCTAAATTTCAGCTTCATATGCTTTGCCCATCATATATTTTTCAGCACTCACCTTTGGTTTTCTATAAACTAAACTTACCTTTGTTGGTAGCTTCAAATAGATTGATACTCCTTGTTGTTACTTCAATTTTTTGACCATTCTTCACACTGAATTTTGGAGATGTTTTGGTTTCAGGTAGATAGCTGTCCTTGACACTTGAAAATAAAAAATAAAGTTGGACGATACAATGATTAAAAAAAATGAACATTGGATGCACTATCAAAATGTAGTTATTTTTACATTTCTATCTACTAAAAGTAGAACTGTATTGACATTTTCAATAACCCAATTATATTTCATTGGGCATGTTTAGACTTTTGAGAATAGCTTAATCGATACGATAACATTTGAAAAATCATAATGCTGGAAAGCGCATCAAGCTTATTACTACTAGACTGAAAATATACTGAAATGTATTCAATATAGATCAGCTTTAAAGCATTGAATAAACAATGATGAAAACTCTGAATATCGGATATTCAGAGTTTTCATCATTGTTTATTTTCTGAAATTATCCGTTGGTAAAGGATTATAAAGCATTGGCTTACCTATTCACAAGTGTTTCAATGTTTTTCTTTTCTGCTTTCCAGTGTTGAAAGGCACTTTTGACCTGGAGAGTTTTTTCTACTGTAAGAGTCTCTGTAAATGCAGCTTCTCTAACATGAACTTGAGGATATCTTGCAACCTCTATAGACGGTTTAAACCTTGGTGCTTGTTTTTTCTTAACTGGTTTTTCTTCTTCATTTTCTGTATAACAAAATTAAATAAGTATAAAAAGCAGTAATATTATGATTTCACAAATGTTTGAATTCATAAATCTGTTTTCCTAGTGGTTTTAAATGATCCATTTATTCAAAAAGGATATTCTACATGTAAAATTCCTGTATTGTAACCATTGAAATGAAACTAATAAAATTGATGGGAGGAAAATTAGCCCAATCTATTGCAGCAGGTGTGTAAAAAGCTCTTAGAAAGGATGGGCCAAAGGAGTTGGCAAATCTTTTTTGTAGGTAAGAAAAAAAAATTCTTACAATATTATCAAGATTAATAATAAATTTAGTGAATACCTACCATTATCACTACCTTGAATATCTGCTTCATTTTCATCCACTCCACTGGATTCGTTACCATCAGAGGATGATTCACTGATAACATCTGCATCTGGATCCTCATCATCTGTCAAGTTGTCACTGTCATCTCCACTTTTGTCACTATTATCTGTATCCTTTTTAATATCCTTTAAAACATCAATCTCATCAATGAATACAAGTTGTGTATCAACTTTATTAAATTCAATTCAAGAATGATGGCCTTTGAATTGATATGTTGTTAAACTTTTGTCAGGAAAACAAGCCAAAATCAAAGTAAAGTAACAATTTATCATTCACACCCATGAAAGTAAATAAAATCATGCAACAATTCATACACAGATGTTTGATTTTCTTTACTCAAAAATTGCTTTCTTACCTTAGAGTGCAGTTTAATGATGTGATTTTGTATGTTAGGCTCCAAATCACTAACAAAGCTACATTTTTCACATCTAAATCTATATTTGTTGCCACAAGTCCTACGTGCACAAGACCTGTGATGCAGCTTCATGTGGGAAACACTTGAAACAATCTTTTCACATCCCTAAAACAGACATTTGCAATCACTTATAAAGCCAGTGTAAAGATCTATAAAATTAAGAGCCAAAAAACTAAGATAAGCCATGAATTGCCTTAGTTGCCATTTCATAGATTTTACTTTTATTGGCTTCATGGGAACACTGACAAATAAATGGCTTGAAAACACATTGAGCAACTTGATATTCAGAGTCTTTGCCCATGACATCCATTTAAATGAATATTACATTCAACAAAACATAAAGTCCAATAACAATCTAACATCATGATTTAAACAATCACCTACTTCTGGTTTAAATTCACAACTTAGAAACCCTTCTTCTTTCATAGTTTCTTTCCATTTGGTGACAATATCTTTGGGAAGTTTTTCAGGCACACTGTATAGACCCTAAATCATTGAAATGATACTTTAATACAAACAAAATCAGTCAATCATTTTCAAACAATAAATCCAAAACTACATCTAACCCCCCAATATTTTGTACTTATGGCCATATGCATAACAATGACCACCAAGAGAATTTCTTGACAATTATACTAACTTTTTGCTCTGCAAAACTTGCTTTAATTTCTATTTCAATCTAGCTCTTAATTTGACTGTCAAGCTTTGTTTTTTCAATCTAGTTTTCTTTTCAATAACCAAAGACTTACCCTGAAGGATTTATCAGTTCTGCCACATTTGCTATGAAATGCGGTCATTTTTCTCATCTCTTCATCATTTTTCTGTAGATTTTTAACTTTGTCCATAGCTCTATAAATCAATTTGAAAAAATATTTATCATATAGATACTTTTGCAAACATTTTTATAAAAACAAAATTCTAAAAATTTAATCCAAAAGATATGTGGGTGTCTCATATTTTGCACAAGCAAGAACAATTTCTAATAACTAAATTTAAATTTCAAATGAATAATACATTGATTTTTAATTTCTTTATAAACAATCATACTTTGAAGCAGCTTTCCTCCTCGACTTTCCACCCGGTTCAGTGGTATTCAAGTCTTCTTCCTCTTCTTTTTCCGAAGGCAGCTCTTCTATTTCTGGTGTTTTTTTCTCAGCATGGTATGCTTTCATATGCATATGAAACCACATTGATTTGGTAACTCTTCCACATACTGGGCATGATGTTTTTTCTTCCTGATGGTTTATGTAAATATCAAAAATTGAACTTTTAGACATAGGAAACCACAATTATACCAGTTGTTCATTAAATGTTGTAATATTTACTCAAACATGTACTTCAATATTTGCAATTGAACCAGCAATATTCAGAGCTTTCATTTTTCAATAATTTATGAAACATGGACATTATGGTCTGCAAAATAAATAAAGTTCATAAGTCAATATTAATGTAAATTTGATAAACAGCATCCAGAAAACTATAGATTGCTATTGCAAAAAAAAACCAGTTAAAACCTTCAACCAAATAACGTTGCCTTTGATACACAACTTTTGAAAAGGAGTAAAGCAAAGTATCTCACACAATTTCTTTTGTTATATCTATAATTGAACAATGTATTACCAACCTCTTTGCCACACCATTTGACATGGTAATCATGGTAATTTTTACTTCTGAATTCTTTCCTACATTTTTGGCAAAAAACTTTCTTAAACTTCTTAAATGCAAGCAATGGATTATATACACCCTCTGGATTTTTGTTAGTTATCTAAAAAAAATATACAAACAAATCAAAATAAATGATCAATTATATTTATACATATGCACATATTTGATATACTCTATCATTAAACTCAAGCAGACAGTAAAGTTTTTAAATACAAAATGAAGAATACTTACATGCATACTATGCTGAGCTAACATGTGTGACCTAAAACCTGCCAAAGGTAGCTCCTTCACTGGTTCACAAATGGGACATTTATGGAGTTTCCCATCATTAGGTACTGTGGTATCAAAAGAAGTTTCACTTTGATCAAGTCTTCCTCCACCCCTACCACGTCCTCTACCTCTTCCCCTCCCCCTACCTCTCCCCCTACCCCTACCTCTACTTGTATTAGCTAGATCTGAGTTCTGGCTATCAGAGGTAATCAAACTGCTGTTCCCATCTTCTCCATCACTACCTTGGAAGTCTATTTTACTGTTGTTGAGACCTTTGCCTCTACCCCTACCTCGCCCCCTCCCTCTACCCCTCCCCCTGCCTCTTTTCTTGTTAGCTGCCTCTTCATTTTGGTTATCAGATGAATCCACACTATCATCTGCATCCTCCTCATCACTTCCCTTGTATTCCACATAGTCTTTACCTATACAGGGTTTTCTTATTCTCCTGGCATATGGAGACTTTGTTTTTAAATGTTTAACTTTTTCATCCATTTCATTATAGGCAATATTTGAATCATCCATTGAAATGACCTTCCCATCAAATTTTTTGATGATACTGTCATCTTCACCAGAGTTGATATCCTGAATGTTCACTTTGACCGACTTTCTTTTTCCAGACCTTATCTTTGGAGTGCTTGTGAACACTTTACCGCTTTTTTCTGATGCTAAATCACCACGAGAAGGGGAATGGCCAGGTGTTCTCTCCACAACTAAACTGTCAATCTTTAAAGATTGGTTTTGTAAGTCCAAAGATTTTTTAGGTCTACCCCGCTTCTTTGATTTCAGGTCTACTTTTTCTGTAGACTCTTCATTGTCACTAATGTTTTTATCATTAGTGTCACATATAGATTCAGACTTATTTCGGTTTGAAATTGAATCATTTTTATCATCCATCTTTTTCTTTTCATCAGATAAACTATTAGGTTCCAGAGATTTTTTAGGTCTACCACGCTTCTTAGCTTTCCCTTCTGTCTTTTCTATAGACTCTGGTTTTTCTAAAGACAAAGTGTTTGAGTTTTTATCATCAAAGCATTCTGAATCCTTGGAATCATTCTTACTACTGATATTTTTTTTGCCATTGTCTTCATCATCTGAGTCCGTTTTGGCTTTGAAGGTTGGCTTTTTTACTCTTTTACCTCTACCCTCAGAGTTATTAAGATCTTTCACTTTTCTCTTTTTAACTTCATTTGGGGTATCTGAATTTGTAGACAATTTCCTCTTCTTATCTTTTGTCATTGGCTCTGTAAGCTTTTCTCCTGTGAATAGCAAGTAAGAAAAGTGTTAATATAAACCTTTCAAATGTCAAGATACTTATATATTGCATTTTCTTATGACTTTTACCATGAAGTTATTAATTGGAGTACCACAGACAGATATCATAAACTTTACCTGATGAATGTACAGACAACCAATGACCTTTCAGGGATTTTTCAGTTTGATATTCTGCTCCACATTCTAAGCATGAATAGTTTTCCATCTGAGGCTATTTGAATTAATGATAAAGAAAACAATGTTATGACAAAATGGATTTATTAATATCCATCTTATTGAACTACCAGTGTACTCATTACTAAAGGCCCAGACAATTTTCACCTCCTTATAAAGAATTGTTTGATCTCCATAGTTTCCCAAATCAAAGTCATATCCTTAATAATCATATTGTGCAGTCCCCCCTGGCAAAACATTCCCTGACTGACTTATCTATATTTATTAAAAGTAAAAATAATTTGTGTAGAAACTGGCTTGTTTCCCTATCCAGCAGTAAGGATGTAAAATATGGACCTGTGTCATGGATTCTATCCCCATGGCACATAAAAGAACACAGATAACAATGGCCGACAACAATGTCGTTATCTGTCTCTCATTCTCAAAAATAATAAAAAAGGACCCCATGGGAGAACAGCTTAAGCTGAATGGGCTATCCACTATAAATAATCAAAATAATAATGATAACTTTTTTTTGCTTGAAAAAGATATTCCAATCATCTCTCAGTCATGATGGAAATAAAATCAAAATAACACTAAAAAAAAGTAAAAGATGTTGTACACTCACCCCTGTGCATTTTTCATAGTGATGGATAATGCCTTGTAAACTTGTAAAAGATCTGTTGCAACCCTTCACCATGCAATTAATATCTGTGTTGTGTTTTAAATGCTCTGCCCAGCCAGCTTTCAAAGCTTTAGTGATCCTTCTTGGTGACTGCAAGATCTTTTTGATTTGAGGTATTTTCCTAAAATTAGAGACATTTTTTGAGAGATTAAAATTTTCATCAACAACTCAATTACAACTGACATATTTTTTGTCATAGGGTTGCTGGACATCTTCTTTGCGTGCACTTTTTTTCACTTTTAGCCGGATATTAAAATGTAAATACATGACATGAGTAAAATAGCAAGCATTATAATTTTGTTTTTGGATTATTTTATGCCCATAGAAAACAATGATGAAAGTTGTGTGAAACTTGTGACATACATAAGAAATGAGGTATGTTGGAATGGTAGGCTATTTCTATAAAATACAACATATAAGAACAATCAAATCTTGGTTATGTAATGTAATATCAATATACATGTGTATTCAACCAAAACATTATACCTTGCTTTTAGTGGCTTTGCAAAATCATCAGACTTTTCTTCAGTCAGAGGCTGAGAGATGCTCTTCTTCTCTGACTCTGGCCCAAGATTTGTTGTCATTTTGACTTTTAGATGTTTTTAGTTAAAGTGGCTGTTCCAGTATAATCCTCTGTGAATAAAAATAAGATGATATTTGGCTTCGAAACATATTTCGAGAAAATGCATCAAAAACAACATGGATCAAAATTTGACACATGATATTGATAAACAATACAATATTGAATCATGTCAGAACTTAGTTAGGTCATACTCATACCGTTATGTATACGATTCCAAAAACTCTGTAAATTGCCAAAATAACATTACAAAAAAATTAAAGTATAAATCTAAAACGAATTTAATATCAACAGCGTTCATCGAAACAGTACAAATTGGTGTACGTACATGTTTACAGCAAATAAAAAAGACGTATCATGCTGCATTTGGTAGGCAGCGTTGTCGAACCAGCGATAGGGTGTATGTCCCTAATCTCGGAGGTCAGGATGTGACTTTTCTTGGCATCTTCAAAATGTTGTTATACCATATTCAAAAATTATTTTAGAAGCTTCCTGGAACAATAAATTCAGATACAATTTAGCTGCACCACATTAATTCGTTTATTCAGTCCTGAGCAAAATAAAGTATTTTATTGTTCACGCTCTGTTATCATGTGACAAATTCAAAATGGCAGCGGCCATGGCATTTTGGCAGATGTACTCTTCTAGCAACTTTTAATTTGTAAACCTGACAATATAAGCAACCATTGAGCTATTTTAGATTACAAATCAATAGATTTGTATACTAGAATTAAAAAAATGCTTATAGTTTGAACACTTTGACACATCTATTGTCCACTTACCTACTATTTCTGATAACAAATACTATTTCCTTGAGCCTACCTAACACAGGCTTGACACTGACTTCTTTGTGTATATCGAGGTCCAGCAAATAACATGGCCAGTGCGGCTTCTAACTTTCCTGGAGCTACTAAGCCTAGAGGACCCACCCCGGGTCAGCACATAGCGACACAAGGACAAACTATGGCTATGGCACAACCAAAGGATATGACAACAGCATCGTACTGTAAACTGGGACAAGAAAGTGTTCAAGAAATTGTATCAAAAACAGTTGATATATTCAATTTGTTAAAAACTGTACAGGTATTAATGATATAATTATTTTAGCCATCTCCTTAAATGAATACAAATATCTATCTTTGAAATATTTCACTGTAAAAACTGATTGCCATTTGGAAATTGATTGGAAAGCTACAAATTACAATCACTCTCGGTTCTGGCGTTTTCCATATGAATGATGAATGTTGATTGTACTGCTGTGATATTAACTTCTACTCACAGCTTTTCTTGTCAAATCACTTTATATGCCTCAAAAAATGAATAAAAATACAAAGCTCAGGTGCACAGTCAATCACAGTTCACTCCTGTCATTTTAAGTTCAGAACATTGATAGAGAGTGAGAGTGATCACTCCCTTCAAATGGCAATCACTGATATTATCAATCCTTAGCCACTGTAAAAATTGCATGGGTTCCCTATTGAGTGTTTTTTTTTAGTTGAAAATTTAGAGTAGCTAAGCATTGAACACATAAGATCCATTTTTTCAATAAGAAGATGCAAAATGATGACATTTGCTTAGAACATTGGTTTGTGTCTCATCAGAAAGACTGTGTGTAAGCCAGTGTAAATCATATCACTTTTATGTGTCAAGATTTCCTCTGGAACCTGTCACACAGTCATTAAGAATTATCAACAGAAACTGTTATATTAAATGAAAACAAATCAATAACGTAATTTCATTTTGATTTAAAATATTTTTTTAAGCTGCCAAATGGAGTATCAAATACAACACAACTGTACCAAGAAAGAAAAAAGCAGCTTGATGAGCAAACAAAGCAAATGACCACTTCTTTTAAAAGGCTTAGAATTCTATATGACAAAGTCAATGAGCAGACTGAAGGGTTTGATAGTCATCAACCTGAGGTGAGTACAGATGCAAGAAATGGAAGAATCACAGTACAAAACTTAGTTGTATTATCTAATAGTAATCAACTTCCAGAAACTTGACTACTCATCAGTATTTTATATATACACATGCACATAACACCAATATACATGTACATCCATATAAGAAATCTTTAACTTTGGAACAATGTTTTTGCGAGATAATTTCTTACCTTGATCACATGAACGATCCTTATTGTCTTAGTGAAGGCAGAAATGTTATATGAGGCAAAGAATTATCTCATAAAAACATTGTATCAAAGTTGAATAGTTTTCTCTACATATAGATCTTAGAATAAATAACATATTTGCTAATATAGATAATCTTCCTGTAATTCATTATTCTTGCATTATGATAATTTCTATCCCAATTATTTGTGTATTTAGAGCCTGATACCTGTGGAAGAAGATGGAGAAATTATTGGAGAAAGGCCGAGAATTACGGAGGCATCAAAAGAAGTTTCACAAGAACACAAAGAAGTGGTTGAGGTGAGGTAGAATCAACATTTTTATAAAGATTCTCACTCAAGGAGAATGCTTCAGTGACTTAAGTTTTCATTAATTTTGGTACTTTTAACTCACAGTCCTCATTTCCTTTTCAGCAAATTCAAGCCAAAAATAGACAGTTAAAAGAAATAATTGACCATTTGAGAACTGTTACTTGGGAAATCAACACAATGATGGCAATGAGAAAGACATGATTCAAAGTAGGGATCTTCCCAGGACATTACTTGTTTCATTATATGGACTTAGTGTGAACTCTATTGAACAGTATGTGAAGGAAGGCAGAGTCGGTCAGAGCTCCATTTACCTTAATGTGTCTCACACATTCAAAGAGCCTGCTCATATGCCAAGAGCCTTTGCAGAAAGGAGACTGTAGTTATATAATTACAAATATCTCATTTCCTTTGAAAAAAAACCTAAGGGAATAAAAGGGTCTAGTCGATCGGTCCTTTCAGTAAATGGACCCTAGATGGCCGTATTGCAAGTTTTCTCAGGTAGGAAAACTCATTTGCGACCTGCCAATGGATTATCAAAATTACTTTGAAAACATACCTGTATAGTTTAAATAACAAAGGGGTAGATTTGTTTGAAATAAATTGAATCAAATTCATTATGTGTATTTTCTGAGTAAAAAGTAACATGAATTTAAATAAATTTCTTTTATTCATGATCATGGTTTCCATTTCTTCTTGATCAAACAGTTACAATTCACATTCTGCCATCTTATGGACTACAATACCAAATTCTCTACAAATTTGATTTTCAACATGAAGTTAAATTCAAGTACAGAAAAAGCATCCAGGCAAAAACACACATGGTGACTGACATAAAAAGCTGGTCATGTACAGTTATAACAAAAGATTTCTGTACAATGTCAAGAGATTGTATTTACACATAGTTTTTAACATTGTGTTCATGTGTATGTTTTCTATGTACATTTTTATTAGTCTTAACTACATTATTATAATATATACAGCCTTGCATCTTACAATTTACATACACACTCTTCTCTGTCTTTTGAACAGCAAATAGTCCAAAATCAAAAAATCTAACTGTTTTATTTGCACATCTTTCAAAACTTCTGTAACAAAAATTTCAATCATGTTGCTTTAATTGGATCTATCGCAGACCAACTTGGATTCAGAAGCAGATAGGCCTTCTTTTGTATCTTGATCTTAAGCAAATAACTTTCTTAAAACATATCACAAAAAAATATCCTATCCTCTAATAAATTAATAAGTAAACATTCGTTTAATGATTTATTTATATTTTGGAAATCCAAAATTTTAACATATAATATTCACAAGAGGAAAAACATATTACTTTACTTCCAAAATTAGACACATAAAAAGACAGACAAGGCTTTCCATTTTGTACATACAGTGAAAGAAGACAAATACCCCTCCTTGAGTCATCGTGATAATTTTCAACATCATTGTTCACAAGAAAATGTTCTTTTCATTTTGCTTCTTATATTTCAAAATAAAATCTGAATCACACAAAAACATGCTGTAGTATGTAGCCTCACAGGATATCAGTTTAGTTACTTGTGCTAAAGCTAAAAGAAAATCCATCAGTGCTAACACACATTCCACTTTAATATGAAACACTGTCTTCTACATAAAAACATGTTCTTTTTGTATGTATAATTGACACTTATGTAGTGTGAATAATAATTATTAATGAATACTGAACACAATATTTTGTGTAGTTATTTCTTTCTGGTTGAAAACATAATGATTTCAGTTTCTACACAATTTTTCATAGCTATGTCTTTTTTTCCCCACAGCTATATCATATATTTTTCATGCCAACTATCCTTTACAATTTGTCTCTTGATTTTGCATATTTCTATAACAAAGGCTGTTGTTGATGTTGTTGTTGCTGTGGCTGTGGCTGACTAAACTGAGGTTGTGAGTTCTGATTCATGTATCCATTCTGCATATCTGGTACTGCTTGCTGGGGTAGGGGTTCTTGTGGAGGTGGATTGTAAACAGACGTTGGAGGAGGTGCTACATACTGCTGAGGTGGGGGACCTCCTGGCATTGGATTGGGCAAACTGAAAATGAAAAACAATTCTCATTTAACACTATATTAAGAATGTGGAACTTTTATATTTTCACAGAAGTAAGAGGGAGAGGGAATGACTCTCATGTAAAACATTTGTTAGGATCTGAGTTTGTCTACAGCATCATAATACCGTATACCCTTATTCAATCTTGCACAAACTTTAAATCCTCAGGGTTTTTTCAGAGGTAATCATCTAATAATAATAATAATATAAATCCTTATTGTCCCACGTCAGGGAAATTTTCCTTTCTGAAATACAGACACAATGAGTGACAAGAGACATTTTCAGCATCTCACATTTGAAGGAAATATTTGTTTGCTCATAATTTGTCACAACTATACAAAGAATAAGTCCATTCAGTTTTAACCATGTACTTACCTTGCTGGGCCATAGTTTTCTGGTGGTATCATAGCTCCTGGTGGTGGAGTGTAACTTTGTAGGGGTAGACTAGCAGGAGGACCACTCATTGATACTGGTGGCATTGAGGCCATCTGTGGGGGAATCGCACCAGGCATAAATGACATTTGCCCATTAAACATCTGAAAAAAAAAATGGGTAATTGTTCCAGTCATTGGTTAATTATAATGAAAGATTACAAGTATTCGTTTGATAGCTTTCTTCACACAATTGTCCAGTTACCTCATACCATTATACAGATACATTATGATTACCTATTAAATACCCTCATGTGAATGTTATGTAAATAATTATGTATATTATAATAATGCTTATTGTATATATTATATATAATAAATCATTTTCAATAAACAATAACCTTCAACCATGATCAATTGAACAAAAAAACAAAACAATTACATGAAAAATTTACAAATCATGTAAGTAGTACAAACTTAGTGTAAAATGTTCATACAGTTGAGGAGAACTCTATGAAAGCCATTCGGAATTTGAATAAGGCAAATTAAAACACTAACCTGTTGGTTCTGCTGTACTCCTGCTGGATACTGCATACTCATTTTAGAGACTCCTTGGTATCCATAAGTAGGGAGCTCTCTCATGAGACTATGATACATTTGTAATGCATCCACCACTTTTCCATTCAATTCCATTAGTTGCATGTGTTTTCTATCAATTTTTTCCAGTTCTTGGTCTATTAAGGGATTCATAGCTTTGCTTTGTTCTTAAAACAAGAGAGAAAGTTATATGATGATCAGTGTTTTAACAACTTTTATCAACTGACAGAATAACACACATGCAAAAAAATAATCAATTCAAGCTATTCTTCCCTATTGTGGCTGTAAAACTTCACTCCAGACCCACAAAAAGTTAGCATAACTGGTTTGGTGGTTGAACAATTTACCAGATACATTCCAAATTTTACTTTAGAAATTAAAACTCTCAGACTAAAAATGTCATTATTGCATTGCCATCTAACAGTGATATCTCAAACAACACTACCCTCTCCATTTTGCCTGTTGCACAATGTTAAACAAAATAGAAAACCCATCTATAAATGGACACTCTTTTCCATTGTTACACATGTGCACTTGCTTAGTTTCCTTACTATAACAAATATTTCCTGCTACTAAGCTGTTGTGTTGCACAGCAGTACAAAAATCAATATCACCTTACCTTCAAATGAAACCATATCTGGATCATCAGTTTCTACATCCCCAGATGGATCAGCGTTCTGCAGTAAAACTAAACCCTTGTCTATTTTGTCCTAAAAAAATAAAAATAAATCATTAGCTAAATCTTATAAACCTAAAAACTAATTAAAAAATACAACATAAATGTTCTCTCTCTTTGCTTCAAAGAGTTTCAAACTAATTAAAAGTTACGTACCTCATCAATCTCTGTGACTTCTATAGTTTCCATTGTTTTCACTTCAACTTCTTCATTGAATTTCACAGATTTACTTTCTTTGGCTAAGACGCACATGAAATGAAAAAGACTGAAAATAAGTACAACCTCCAGAGACTTTTTGCAACCTATGAATATCAAAATTTATCATTTTCAAGTTTGCGATTACACACCATCTATTTTTGCTATTTAGAGTTCTTATTAAATATCATCAAAAAGGCTCACGTTTTTCAGGCTCCACTGTTAAGTCTGCAGTCACAAAATTGGCAGGGAACAACCCTTCACCATTATTATTGTAGCCTTGCCACCAATTAACATCACTGTCAAAAAAGTGAGAAAAAAGTTTACTTCAAGTAAGAATGAAAGGAAGGTATTTCAATCAATCCAAGGGTATCCGATCATGAAGTTACAAATTCTTGTTACTTGAAAAGGTGATATTTTCACAATGTTGTAACAGTCCACAGGTGATAATATATCTTTCTATTATAAAATCAAAAATGAAATTACACATTATAAATTACCAACTTACCTATCATCAATAATGCTGATGAAGTCACCAGCTTTAAATGTTAATTCATTGTCTTCTGCAGCCTCAAAATCATACAGTGCCCTAACCTAGAACAAAGTAAAGAGGAGCATTTTGAATATCATATGAAATTAATTGTGAAAAGGTCGAGTAGTCTAATTCAAGAGATGTATCCCATGTTTATATCACACCAGGAAAGGGACTTTAAAAAGACACTCCAGCAACTTTGTCCTTTTTTTACACAAGCAAATCAAACTTCTTAAATCAAAGAATAAACATTACACAATAGAATTACCTTGCGTGCTTCTCTTTGCCGTGATGTTGAACTAGACCCTGAAGACATAGAGTTGTTAAAAGTTGGATAGAGACTAGTTGTCTTTGCACCTTTATTCTTGTCCTCTTCTTGCAGGGACAAGGCAATGGCTAAAAGAAAAAAATCATATGGGTGTCAATTTATAAGTTACATTTGAATTTCGATAATGATAATATGAAATACTGCAATTCTTTCATTATTCTATTTTCTTAATAGTCTAAACATTAAATAGTGAATACTGTTACACACCTTTGGCAATGTCTTCTTCTTCTTGTTCACTTTGTACCACATTAGGATCTTTTGAAATAACCACCTTCTTCTGTACCTTAGAAATATGAATGAAATAATCAAACAACTGAGGATCGACTTCTATAACTGCGAATGAATTGATGTTCATGTTGTAAAGATGTCTTTAATTCCCAATAATATTATACACTAATCTTAGCATCTTCAGCTTTTAAAATCGGGTTTTTTAATGATACTTTCAGCATGGAATTTTTGAATTTTAAGTATAAATATATCAAACATAAATAAATCCTATAATTATATACCTGGTCTTGTGCACTAAAATCATGGCCTTCAAATTTAAGACTTTGGTAGAGTGTTGGAATCAAGCTGTATAAAACAAAAAAGATAGCAGATATGCAGTAAACTGTTTACATATTTTTAACCAAATAGAATAGTATGTCACAGACAATTATTATCTAATTCAAACTCTATTGTGCTGAATAAAAACTTACATAACCACTCATACACTAACAGTAAAGCATGTCTGGGTACTTACTTTAATGAAGGGTCGGATTTAAATTCTCCTTCAGACCATTTTTTAATCAATTCTTTTAATTTTTGGGCCACTTTTGGGTGAGCCTAAAAAACCAAAGGTACATATCGAATTTTCAAGTAGCAGTAACAGAAAAAAATAATCAGAGGAGTCTAAAATACTTTAAGTTCCTCCATTAAAATGGAACACATACATTTATTCTAACTATTTGTATCCATTAAACATATATTTCAAACTGAGGCTTTTTCACAAACCAGTTACATGTGCAAGACTGAAGTCTTGAAAAAAGATTTTGTGTAAAGCTTGAAATAAGGTTTGAATTCAGCCTCATGTATTGAAGATATTATTAAATCAAGCTAGCTTGCAGAAACTGGCTTGACATTAAAATATACTTCTTACCTTGCCATTTATAAGTGCTTTACATTCAGATTCAAAATCTCTTGATGAAATTTCTAAATGGAAAGGATGGCCACAATTTTTTACACAAGCATCAAGAAGCTAAAATGAATAGAATATTGGTTAAATACGTAACACTTAATCATGCATTTCATTTCAGTCACAAAGTTGCTGAATATGGGTAGAATTCAGCTAAAGTATGGTTATAGAACTACTTCAAAAGCAGGAATTATTCCATTCATAACCATATATTAGGGATTTTTATTTGTACTATCAATGGGGGTTTTTCTCTAAAATGTAAAATTCAGGCCTTGATGTTTCAGGGGTGCGACATAATTGAATTCAGCTATACATTCTGCATGTATGATATTTTTTGACTATGACAGCTTAGCAATACTTACAGTCAAAGCTTGCATCGCTACATGTGGAATTTTGTGATTCATTCTTTTTAAAACTGACTTTAGGCAATCTTTAGACCTGAAATAGAACAAATAAATTACAATTTCCATCAACATACCCTGTGCTTTTTATATCAAATTTGTTGCTTCTGTATAATTATCATAGTCTTTCAGAATGGTCATCAAATTGCCGATTTCAGATGTTTGTTGACATTACTTGACTTGAATTGCAATGATTGCTGCTCAAAAAAGTTAATTACATAATCAAAACAACAACAGCAAATGTATAATACTACCTACCCATTGGATGTTCTTGTAACTTTATCACATATTTCCATTATAAGTGCCCAATCTTCTGATGTGTTCAATTCACTTGTTGCTTTTTCTGTATTAAACAAATGAAGATCAAGTTGTAGCAATAAAATAAAAAGGTGTTTTCCTTACTAGATGGCTCTACTTACACAGAATAATGTAATAGCCCATCTATGCACATCAAATTAAACTTACATTATCTATCATCCACATGAGACAGATACTATTTTGAGGCGATAAGCATATCACAGGGCAATTTCTCAGATCTGTTATCACTGGAACAATAATAATTCTCTGAATATTCATTACAAAACTAGTTTCATTTTTTCTACAGAAATGAATCCAAAACACATTGGAATCAAGTTATCTACATCTTGAAACCTGCACCAACTGGTCATTTCTAGTAGAAACTAAGAACAACTACTGTAGAAATCAGATAGCCTGAAGTTTTAACCAAGTCAAACAAAATTTTGCAAGAATCCTGATTTGCCTTTGTCTGAAAAAAAACGATTTGTACTGTGAAAAAAAAACCATGAAACTGGATAAGATATAAACAAAATAAAACATTCACTTATTCACATGATTTCATTGCAGTCGGTCACTAATGAAGGTGGGAACATGGTAGCTCAGTGACAAATCATGCTCTTAGAGATCAGAAGGTTGAGACTGAGAGTTTGATTCCCCTGTCTGTATCATTGGGAAAGTCCCAATCTCCCTTCTTCAACCAGGAAATGTTAATAGGTACCAGACAAATCTGGGAAAGTAACCTATGATGGAATAGCATCATGTTCAAGGGGAGTGAAAGCTTGGGGTCCCTTGTGCTGCAGAAACCAGGGATATGCACCAGCTCGATAGGCCTTATTGGCTCAAATATGGCTCATTTCTACTGTTACTAATGAAACTCTCTATTCAAAGGAAATATGTATGCATGTGTATCTATTGCAAGACACTAGAAATGAATTTCAATGATTTTATATCAGGGACAAATGCAGCTGTGTACCGATTTCTCACTATCTATCATCTTTGCCTAAGAAAAAATTAATTGTGTGACTAAGTAAGATATGTTTTATGTCTTTTCTATGCTAATATACTACACAACAAAAAGCAACATCTACATTCAAAAAGATATTGATTAGCGTGCATATCTAAAAGGAATATATCATAAACAGATCCACCCCAATAATTATTTTAATAGGACCCTAAAAACAAAAGAAAGTCTAACCTTGTTCTACTACTTAGACTACTACTAGTTTTAATAGATACTGAGCATAGTTTCACTGGATTATTTGTGCATAAGCTGTCAAAAATGACACATCTATGTAATGGTGATCTATTCAATTGCTGTCTATTAGACAATTTGTTGTTTCTTAGGCATTGTTTTTATTTTTAGATTTTGCAAATCTGACATCAACAATACAATATTACAGATTTTATTCTGACAGGGACAATGATTCAGTCACATCCTTAACATTTTGATGAATAGTTCATCAAAAATGGGGAATTAACTGATACCTCAATTAAATAATTTTGATTATACAACGTAAAACAAAATAAAGTATGAGTCAACTGCAACAGTTAGTCCAGTACACTAGGTCATTGTCAGCTGAGTATGAACTGTCACTGTCAGCTACTGTCGAACTTTTGTTGTTGATTGAACTGCTATCGGTTCTTACTATTAATAGGGAGCAGAAAATCGAAAGAGAAATATACATCCAAGAAACAGATATAAATTGTAAAAATCAAACTCACCAACATCCGAATCAAACGGCGTTGTACTGCTAAACAGCGGCATTTTGAATGTGTAATATTCTTTCCTTGTCAGATTGTTATTACATAGATATACTTGGTGCTTGCTTGCGCATATCGGAAGTTAATGTAATGATCCGGGAAGTAAAATGGATGCCACCTGTATTTCAATTCATTATCGCCCACAACAGGCATTACAATCATTTACTAGTACATGGATAACTGAGTGCCTTCTCTTTTTTATTATAATACGTAAGTGGTACAAACACACCCCAAAAAAATGGATAAGAAAAAAAAGGGATCTCAAACAAATATCAGACGGTCAATTTGTGCAGAAGAAAGGTTTCAAAAAACAAAATAGTGTTGAATAATTTAAAGCGAGGATTGTTTATGTAAGTCAATCCTGTGGCATCAGAGATGACTAGAAGACATAAATAGTGGATTTAGGTCGTTCACTTCAGCATCTTTGGCAACAAGTGTGTGGTAATTAGTCTGATTGTGACAAGACAATCTGGACTGTTGTAGTCTTTTCATGAACATTGGAATAGTGTGCATTACTACTACTACTACTAGGTCGCCCGCAGGCGGGCTACCACATGACTCCTCCATAACTTCCTAGTGTGCATTCCTCGAATTATTTACTTTGGCTTGATCAGTAAAGTGTATCTATAAATTCTGAACTATATTAGAAATAGCAAACCCTAACTTGCAACAGCTTTAAAGACCCAGCCAACCATGTAGTATTTTTTTTAAAGAACCCTTTTAAGAAGTTGTGAGATGCTAGCAAAGGAATAAAATCGTTTAATAAATAAGTGAATACATGATTTGTCTTTTATTTTTTTTATTCGTCAGAGTACACTTTTCTTCAACAATAACATTCAGATCACTCAAAAAGTCACTTTCAATATTGAAAATATATGTCCTGTTATAAATTGATGGTCCTTTAACACAGAACTGACAAGCTTTTGAATTGAATTTACTGTCCACCTTCACCAGCTGGCATATTTCTGATAATATCTGAATCACCTGAAATGCAATAAAATGAAACAATAAATACATATTTCTTTGGTCAAATCAATTTTTCATTTATGAAGTGTCAAGGAAATGGCATGCCGTTTTACACATACTTTTGACTTCAATTTATATTCCAGTCTAAGTCTATGCAAGAAGGACATTTTGAAGACTCTATATGGGTTGACTTCCAAAGTTTTTGCTTTTTAACAAGTATGAAAGTTTCCAATTTAAAAACTTTACAGAATATAAAAATTCTTCTCTTAATATTTTCCTAAACCATATTGTCAATTCTACAAAACCTACCTGGATCTGTGATGCTCAGTGTTGTTACTCTGAAGTATTTACCACAGGCAGTTCCAAGTTCAATGTTGTTTCCATTGTAGTGATGAACACCAGTTTTGGCCAACATAGCATAGTATTCAATTTCACTCTTTCTGCAATTGATAAATAACAGCATGTAATTTAAGGTGCAAAAATATTAAAAATTGTGCTTATATATCTCTTTTCAGTTAATTAGTTCAATATATCCTTATCCAATACACAAATATGAAGACTAATTTTAAGGAAATAATTTACTAGCAGTTCAACACGGACAGCAGAATCTTTGATAAGGTTAGATTTTCTTCAGAGTTATCATGGGTAACTTGCAATATAACCGTTGCAGTACAATAGAACCTGCATTATGTTATCGCCCCATCAGCCAAGAAAAAAATGTCACAAGACTGGTGAACTGCTACAGACTAGTATACAATTGGTGCATTGATTATGTGGTCACATAGCACAGGTAGTCTCCCAAGTGGTCACATAAAGCAGGTAACACTGTAGTATCAAAACCCCTTTCAGAAAAAAATCTGCAAATGTGTGGTGTCCAGTGTTGCAACCCCATTCCAAATTACCTGTTGCAGAATTTCCAGTTGGAACAAAAATTGGTGCATTATTGCACAACCAATGCTTATTCATTCAAGGAGTTTTCCTTCATCTTTGAAGCAAAAATCAAATAGACATTAGTCTTAATTTTGGACTTCATCGTCACTCATTGAGCTCCGAAGTCATATAAAGATAAATCATGTTTTCAAGAGAATTACATTTTTTTCAATTTGCCTTTCCAGGAAGTGTATTCAGAAAAGGATTATTTCTTACCTTAATGGGGGAGTGTTGTTGGCAATGATGATAAGCTTGGCTTTGCCTTGTCTAAGTGTTTTGAGGGTTTGTTTGTAGCCAAGGTGGTATTTGCCACTCTTCATTACCAAGGCCAACCGAGAGTTGATACTCTCAATTGCCTTTTTCTGAAAAAATAAAGTGGAATTTTATTACTTTCAAGAGTTGACAAAACTTAACAGGTCTAGAATAAAATAAAACTTAAAAGGTTAATTTCACACATATAATCCTTGACTTCTCGATTAAGAAAACGAAGTAAGTTTTCTTAAATATTTTCATCAAAATGCTTACTTCAGGAAAGAAATTTTATCGTAATGCATATTGGCGTGGTAGCTAGTGTAGAGTCTAGAGAGGAATCCTTGTTTCAATCCGATTTTCTCAATCAAGCTTTTATACAGGTGGGCATTTTAGCCATTTACATCTTTAGCAAAATGATCGCCAAAAAATATTCGACATAAGATCTTCATATTAAATTAATCCAAAGAGCAATCATATCCTTTACTATTGCGCTTAGATGGGAACTGTCAAACATTTGGAAACCATATGAAATTTGGTTGACGGACTGTCAGCATGGAAAGTAAAAAACTTACGGATTTCTTTTGTGCCACCATTTTTCTTGTTTGCTATGAATCTGAAACAGAAGATGATTTATTAGTATAGTATGAGATACAATTGGTCAATCAAAGACAAGTAAATCACATTTTATTCTCAATTTTCGTCTTCGCGATTGCTAACCTACCTCTCTCTCTGAGACCACGTTGGAAAAGACCTACATCCGGGGAATTCTTCTAATAGTCAACGCGCAGGTATGCCATCTAGTGCAAAAACAAAGTTGTGAAATAGCAACCAAGATTAAAAAGGAAATAAAATTATTCACAAACACATTAGAAAAAATCATGCACATAAACCTACCAAACCACCAACGATAAGCTTTGTTAAGATTCACTATTTGAATATCCCTGTTGTATTCCACTTCAAAACGTCGAGCATAAATATGGAAGTTTTGTCATGATAGTAGTCTGAGGGGAGGGGAGGGGTCCCTTGGGACTTGGGATTTGGCCTTTTTAATTGTTCGGGACTGGGATTTTCAGATTTAATTTCTTGGGATTTGGGATTTACCTATTCTTTGGGATTGGGATTGGACATTCTAATTGT